>JAANIC010006515.1:224974-250898 GCA_017607545.1 Acromyrmex charruanus
ACACAACATATACAATATATATATATATATATATATATATACATATATATATTATATATAAAATATTATTACGTAATTGTAACATATATATAAATAATACAAGTATATACATAATTTAAAAATATTGTAGTATGACAGAAAAATAAAACAATATAAAAATAATTTTTATATTTTCATTGATTTTTAAAATATATTAATTTTGTGAATTTACTCTTGATTCTTTCAACATTTGCGTTTTCAGATTTGCTATAGTGAGTACATCTCAATTTAAAGTATTTTTTGAGTATTATGTTAATCAATTGCAAGCGGTGGTTATTTTGATGACTTTGACCCAAAGAATGAAACTTATTGCTAAACATGCGATTTGGTACTTTTGACATAGGTGCAACTAATAATGTATGCAGGATATTTTTTGACAGAATCGGCATATTCTCTCTGAATGTTATTTCGACTATTTTACATAAAGTTACTACATCCGTCGAAGCATTAGTCAATTTGCTACGATTTTTCAAGACTTGTAATTTTGAATGACATACATTGTTATATAATAGTTGTTTACAAATATCACAGTATATTACCTTGTCTATTTTAAAAACAATAAATCCAGCGATATATGCTACAATATCGTCAATGTAACTTTTATTCAAATTATGAAAAGCTATGTATAAGTCATAATCATGATTTTCACGTATATTTGGATTTTCTGTACACAAATCAATGTTGTTATCATGATGCTTATATCATCTAAATTGCTTGTTGATTCTGCCGATAATATGTACAAAAATGGTGTGTTATCTTGTGCCAAACAATTTGCATACTACCATTAATTTGAGCATGTACTAACAGTTTCTCAAATGCTGCAATAAATTGCAAACATGTAGGATTGTTATTATTTCCACAACGACTTCTCACTGCCGAAAAAAATAGTTCAAGATGATCCTGTGATAGTTTATAAGTAATTAACGGAAGGATTTGGTACAATCCAAGTATCAAAGATACCTATTAAGCTATATAAAGAAATTATCCAATAAATCCTGCCTTATAATTAGCGAATAATTAATTCACCATTAAGACTCCTGACTAGTCGCGGTGGCCATGTTGGAATCGTGACGTCAGAAGCGAGGAATGATATGTTAACTTATGTTACGTGCCATTTTTAAATTAAGACAATTTGGATGAAACGATATGACGAGATCACTTTAAAACACTTGTAAAAATCGATAAAAACTGTCTCCTTTCCTCTCTTGACAGTCAGTAAATGATCGTAAAGGGCACATAAAGTGAGCCTATATTCGGGCAGAAACACACGGTTCGACAGCTGTTGAAATGAGTAAAATATACGCTTTTAGATATAAAATTCCAAGATAACTTTAGTTTTCTTGAATAATTACGACTTCGATAAGCATGAGACAAGTCACATTTTCACAATTAGGCAAATAATAACGAAATGGCACGCAACAAAAACATAACATTTCGTCGTCAAAACGTCACTTTTCCATGCCTATAAGTTCGGTCATTTATCGTAGTGCGGCGTTGTAACACAACAAGCACGAGCCCATGTCCGTGTGCTCGCCTGCGGCGCGCCGAGAGTGAGACAGCGAGTTCCTTCTCCCACTAGTAATTTGTTTCAAGCAAAAATGCTTTCGGCTGCTCGGCCGCTCGGCGAACACTAACTTTTGCAAATATAAATTAGTGTTACATATTTTGCAACTATATTCAACAGTTACACCAACATTTGGCAAATTATTTATTATTTGTTTACATATGTCATATTTGCATCTGCAATTAAATTCATAAAAATAATTTTGTACTGATAATTCCGTACATTTAATTGTCCAATTAAACACTTTTTACGACATGTTAAATGAAGAAATATAGCTAATGTGACTTAAATTTGTTAATCAAATATGCACTCCATACTTAAACGTAATTTTTTAGTAATAAACCGAAAAAATAAAAATTCAAGAAACAAAAAATTACAAATTTCATGATTACAATTACTTTGTGAAACATTTGGTTAAGTTATTTGTTTATATCTCGTTGAGCTAGTCTAGATTAAAAAAAAATCAATTTCCACATCAATTTATTGCTGAAAAAATATAAATTTAGCAAATTTTAACACACGAAATCAAATATGCGCGAATCGCCGAGCGAATCAATCTTCTCCACTCGAATGCGCACCGGCTTCCCTCCAGGGTTATTTTGTTTAAAACTTTTTTTTAAACAAATGTTTAAAACATGTTTTAAACATTAGATTAAATTAAACATATTTTTTTAAAAATAATTTAAAATAAATGTTTAAAACGTTATTTTTTTAAAATGTGTTTTTAATACTATTTAGTAGAAGAGAAAGTGATACTCCAATTACATTTTATACGATAACTGGTTAATATAATAATAAATATTTAAGTTTAAAACTTGACAATTACATTCATTAAAATGTTGTTTACAGAAGTTTACTTTATAGAAAAACTGCAAGAGGCAATTGTTAATTTTCTTTTCATAGAGCTCTAAGAATTTTTTCAGAATTTTTTAATACCGTATTTTCTTATATTGGTAAAATTGAGAAAATGTAGTACTAAAAATTGATAAAAAATTTTGAAAAAATTCGTAGAGTTCTATGAGAAGAAAATAAACAATTTTCGTTTTTTGCAGTTTTTCTGTAAAGTAGATAATACTTGAGTAAAAATTATTGAAGACCAATTTTCGTCAATTTTTAACAATTAATATTTTGTTAATTATTACGAAAATTGCAAAATGCTAGAGTACTTTTCTTCTCAGTTTAGTCCATTCTGCCCTTATGCAAAAGATTTATCATTATTTTCCAAATACTCTGTATATAAGCAGCTTGGCAGCCTATAAAAATCTATAGTAACGTAAATTATAGATTAATATTAGAACTACAATTAGTTCAAGGAATAATTATTTTGAAATAAAAATCTCAAAAAAGAAGCCGTTAGTAATTAATACGCATAAAGGACTACATTAGCAAAATGCCATGCTATTGTTTAAATTTGCATAACTTAAAATATATATAGTCAAATAAAATGTTAAATAGCAAACAACACATTCATATACACATATATTTATGTGATAAAATGCTCAAATTTAAGAAAAATGAGGAAGTAGGTGTAATTAAATTGCTAAAATGTACGAAAAACGTTTCAAAATACTTGAAAGTGAAAATGCGTTTTAATAAAATATAATATTGGGAGTACAAATAAGTTTCCGCCATTTGACAAAAGATGGCGCCACTAGCAAGCTATGGTTAAAATTGTCTGATGTAAAACGTTATATCGTAAGGTTGGACATCTGTCAACAACATAACCTTGAAATACTAGCGATTTTGTATCAGCATCATATTTTTTTTTTGTGCGAAAATGCCGAGTTTTGAGCCGAATAAGCGTCATTTGCGGGAACTTTTGATTTACTTCTTTAATTTGAAGAAATCTGCAGCTGAGGTTCATCGATTGCTTGTAGAAACATATGATGAGGCTGCCTTAAGTGAGAGAAGTTGTCGTGAGTGGTTTCAAAAGTTTAAGAACGATGAATTTGACGTTGAAGACAAAGAACGTAGCGAAAGTGTACGAAGACGCGGAATTGGAAGCATTATTGGATGAAGATTCGTGCCAAACGCAAAAAGAACTTGCACTTATATTAGGAGCGACTCAACAAGCAATTTCACATCGTTTGAAATCATTGGGAATGATTCAAAAGCAAGGGAATTGATTCCATATGAACTGAAGCCGAGAAACGTTGAACGCCGAATTTCCATATGTGAAATGCTGCTTGTCAGGCATAAACGAAAGGGTTTTTTGCATCGTACAATCACTGGTGATGAAAAATGGATCCACTACGATAACCCAAAGAAGAGGAAATCATGGGGATCACCTGGCCATGCTTCAACATCGACAGCCAAGCCGAATATTCATGGAAAAAAACTCATGTTTTGTATTTGGTGGGATCAGCTTGGTGTCGCGTATTATAAGTTGCTCAAACCGAACGAAACCGTTACTCGGGCTCTCTACCGAACACAATTGATGAGATTAAGCCGAGCACTCAAGGAAAAACGCGCCCACTATTACTCCAGGCATGACAAAATTATTCTCCTGCATGATAATGCTCGACCACATGTTGCGGCACCGGTCAAAACCTACATGGAAATACTCAATTGGGAAGTTCTACTCCACCCGCCGTATTCACGAGACATTGCCCCTTCCGATTACCATCTATTTCGATCGATATGAAGATACCAAAAATTGGATCGATAATTGGATAGCCTTAAAAGATGAAGCGTTCTTCCAACGCGATATCCGTATGCTACCAGAAAGATGGGAAAAAGTAGTGGCTAGCGATGGACAATACTTTCAATAAAACATTATGTACTGTTCTTTCACAATAAATGCTTAATTTTTGATAAAAAACGGCGGAAACTTATTTGTACTCCCGATAAATACACAGTGCGACAAATATGTTCCCGGACAGGGCCTGAAATCATAATTGAAATAACAAATATGCATATTTTTTGGTTTTATTATTCAAAATATTCTCCTCTGGCTTCAATACACTTGTTACAGCGATTCAATAGTGATTCAAATGCATGTTCTAGCTCAGTTTGCGGAATTGCCTCTAGTGCCTGTGTAGAAGCTGATTGGATGGTCGGAATGTCATCAAAAAAGCGTCCTTTTAATTTCAATTTTAATTTTAGGAATAATGAGAAGTCGCAGGGGGCCAAATCAGGTGAATACGATGGATGGTTTAACACAGAGATACGATTTCGAGCCAAACATTGACGGACAATCAATGTATGACTCGGTGCATTATCATGCAACAAAGACCAATCTTCTGGATCACGATATTCGAGGCGAATACGATGAATTCTGCCCATCAATCGCTTTAAAACTTCGAGATAATGTGCACCAGTAATTGTTTGGCCAGTTGGAACAAACTCTTTGTGGATAATACCTTTGCTATCAAAGAATGTGATGAGCATTGTCTTGATTTTTGATGGAACTTTTCGTACTTTTTTTGCTTGTGGTGAATTTTTTGATTTCCATTCCGCACTTTGACGGTTAGTTTCTGGATCATATTGAAAGTACCATGTTTCATCATCCGTAACAATTGATTTTAGGAAGTTTGAATTATTTTCTGCGACTGCAACGATGTCTCTGGAATAATTGATTCTCGTTGATTTTTGATCGCTTCTTAATGTGTGTGGAACAAACTTCGCACAAACCTTCGTTTTACCCAAATCTTCATGTAATATGGTTCGAATCGTTTCTCTACTGATATTTAAAGCCTCCTCCATCATTTTTAGTGATGTATTGCGATCGTTTGCAACAAAATCACGTACTTTTTCGATCATTTCGGGTGTTCGAACCAAAATTGGCCGTCCTGATTTTTTGTCATCTTCTAGAGTCTCTCTGCCTTTCAAAAAATGCTTATGCCTCAAAAACAGCTGCACGACCTAGACATTGACTGCCGTAAACTTGTTGCATCGATCGGAATGTTTCTGATGCACTTTTACCAAGTTTTGCGTTAAATTTAATCACTGCTCTTTGTTCCATATTAAAATTTCTACTTCGACCAAAATCTTGTTTAACATGAACTGTCATATCTTCGTTATATGTCAACCAAAATGAATGAAACTTTGACAGATGATAGCAAAATGTTCAACCTTTAAAATGCATGTTTGAACGCACAGATGTCGCCACTGGTTGCTGAGATGTGGTTCGTGTCCGGGAACATATTTATCGTACTGTGTATATGTTTAAAAGGTGCTTTTTTGTTTTAAATGAGATTTTTTTCTAAAGCTGTTTAAAACATATATAAAACATTAAAAACATGTTTTAAACAAAAAAACTGAATGTTTTTTTTTTTTTTTTTTTTAAACACTGTTTCCCTCACTTCGCTCGGCGTACTGCCTTGCTCACGTTCTTCAACTTTGCAATAGTTTTAAACAAACTTTTTCGGCAGCAAAAAATTCAAGTTGTTTTCAACAACAAATTCAATTCTTCCTTGACAAATTGGTGTCAGATGGAATTCTTAATCTTAAAAATTAGAAACCACAGTGATTTTTTGAAAAAAAATTATTATTTCGGCTCCTAATAATCGGAGGGTAATCTTTTTTTTTTAAATTCGTACAAAAATGTTAGATTTCGAATGCTTCACTTGCTTGGTTATTTGATATGATGCATATTAACATATGGAAATTATTTCTATTTTTTTATATGGAAAAAGATATTCACTTTTTAAAGGCGTTTTATAATAGTTTTACTGCAAAAAGTTTTGTTATTAAGTATACGTGGCAGTGCAATTCTTGAAGAAGCAAAATCCCTGTAAATTGCTTTGCGACTGTTCAAAGATGAAGAAATTAAGTTTTCCGCAGACAAGTTTTTAATGAACAAATGGCTTTTTGCAAAAATTAATGAACATTTTAGGCTTGTTCAGGATTAGATTTGTTCGTCATTACGACGGCTACATTTTACGGTAATTTCAAGCTTTGCGTTTAAATCTCAATGAACACAGAGTGAATGAACAAAAGGCCTTTTTTGGTGTTTTTTTTATTTTTTTTCTACTAAACTAATAGATCGATTTTAATATTCCATGTCTTATTTTGTAGGTATTTCGAATACCTACATTTTTTTATACCGAATTTTTTTCCAAAATCAATATCTTTCGTTTTATAAGCAAAAAACGTGCTTTTTGCAATTATTCGATTTTTTTTCGCATACTTTCTTCACAAGTCTCGAGTCTCGAACATACGCATTTCTTTTCTGATGGCCTTTCGAGACTTTCGTGAAGAGAAATGTTGATTATAATTTTTTTTCGGTAAAATTCTACTTCTACTGAACTATTCTTGCTACTCGAGTTTATGAAGAAGAGGTATACTATAACGCGCATGACGCAATCATAAACAATTAAATATCTCGTAAACTGTTGCGTTTTAACATGATTTATATTATTCTGGATTAATTGGAGGAATACATTATTACTACAATTTAGAACAATTTAGAATAATTTAGAACTTATATGTTATTCAGAATGCCCCCCGCCCTTTATTGCTACCTTGGGCCGCCGAGCGGTCGAGATTGCCGAGAAAGCATTTTTGGACGCTTGAAACAAGTTACTAGTAGAGAAGGAGCTCGCTGTCTCGTTCACTTTCGGCGCGCCGCAGACGAGCACACGGACATGGGCTCATGCTTAAGTGTGTGATTTCGTCAGACCGCTGTCTGATTCTGTGTCGCCACCGTCAACGCAGAGTTCTTGGCTGAGTAAGTAGTCAGGAGCCTTAACAGTCAATGATTTTATATATGTTACAATATTCGCGATTTTGCTTCGAATGTCATGAACATTATAGTCTGAAATAGGCATTTTCTGTGGATCAGTATTAAATTTATTGCGCGAATTTAATATATCGAATGCTTTATCATGAGACAAAATTTTTCCCAGTACCCTTACTATTTTTAAAATCTAGTAACTGCAAGTCATCACATAAATATGCTGATGTTTTTGCAACACTGTTGCTAAGCGTTTGAGCTGCCAGAGAAACTTTCATTTTTTCATTCTGCCAATTCAAATGCCGTCTGCTAATTTTAGTTGCAGCATGTAAACCGTGTTGTTCTTGAAATTGTACCAATTTCTTCAGAAAAGACCACTTTATAATGTTATCATCTCCGTCAACGATGACTTGCAGTTTTCCAAACGAGTTGCGTATCAGTTTTAACATATGGCACGGATCCAAAAGTACAAAAATTTTTTCTTTTGAAATCGGATATAAAAAATAAACTTACAAATCGTCGTCAATACTTAATTTCGCACCTAATTGTATAATCATTGCGAAGTGATTTCGCGGTCCATCGAAGGTGATGGAAGTGATCCTCGGAAAGATCCTCGGATTTGATAATTGTTTTCAAAAGAACCTTCTTCGGAGGGCAATAACCAGCCTATTTCTTGTTTTAATCAATTTGATAGACAAAGATTTTATCGGATAAACTGGTTTTTATTTAATAAATAATTTAGTCAATCAATACAATGATTTTCTCATTTCAATGTGGACAAAAGTCTCTAGGACAAAAGTCAACCGCGTTATTACACTTTTTAATAAACATTCGTCGTTATAAGAATGCAGTAACGAGTGCTTCGAGATGGCCCCAAGTTTTGAAAGTGGCGCCGAATAGCACTGTGCAAAGTCGCAGAGTGTGTTTATTATCGATTTCTTACAGAAGTGACTAAAACCGGTTTCATGTAGAGATATTAATGTATAATTTACTATATTTGCTCGTTTCATGCTACTCAATGAGTTTATAAAATAATACGCAATTGGAAGCTTTCAGTGACCATTGACACCTACAACCATAAGTACAATAACACTGGAAGCTGTTAGGAAAGCTTTAAATAAATCAATATCATTCATGTGTTTCCCATAAATAATATATCCTACATAATCATTTATATACTATTCCACTTTTTTTTAAATTGTTATATCATCCGTAATTAAGGAACACAGGATTCCTTCATTCTTTTCGCGCGCAATTTCTGTCTTTTTTTTTAAAATTGTAACGTAGATTTACATATTCCAGGGTTACCATCCACATTGATATATTAGGAACGAATCGTACTTTCATGAGGTAAAATCTTTAAAAACGTTTCTCGTACATACTCGTATGCTTTTGGAGAATAAAAGTGTAAACTCACTGCAAAGGTCTGTAATTTTGGAGGGAAACGTATGAAGTTTGAATAGGAGTTTTTGGATAATAAATTTGACAACTGGAGCAGCGAACTGTAACATTTTAAATATATACAATTTGTAATGTGATTTCCTCGATTTTGCGAGTTAAAGTTGTATACCTATTTGTAACAATAATTATAATTCTATAAGTGTTAAAGGTGAGAACAAATAAAAGAAATAATACACGAAATTGAAATTCTATATGACATATTTACAACAATTATATCATAAAAAAATCTTGATCAAAAACAAAATCTTTGACATCAATCAAAGCGTTTGTGTTTGACGATAATTTGCTAGTAATTTACTGGATATATTATTATTAAATTACGACTTATAGTGATGCCTGTATAGCATAATCATATCATACGCATTTTAAGAAACACTTACGTTCATACGTTCTAAAGTTTCTTTAGAAATGAAATTATTGTCATGTAAATGTTTATTTAACTCAATCAAACTCTCGGTTTTTTTAGTTTACATGCCTGCACTTGCAAATGTTGTATTTTCTTTACCTGTTCTGCAATTGTTTCTAATGCAACGTCTAATACCATTGTCGCTTCGTCCGGATTTCTAGATACTTAATATCATACATTAATATTCTTCATGTTTAATATGTTTCAAAGGAAAGTCTATTTTTTCATCTTCCATTGATTTTCTGGAAAAAGAATACATTAATATAAGTGTTATGGAGATAACACTATATTAGTAAAAAATTTACTATTACCTTTTCAATGAGTTAGAATTATCTTTTGCAACATCATTACATTCCACACTGCATTCTTCTATTTTAATTTCACCGGATTGTTTCTTACATGTATTCTGAAAATACCATAGGTATATTTTTATATTGAAAATTACTTGATTACTGTGTTATGTAGTCACTCTCCAAATATCTGTTGTATTTCAATATGAAATTCTTCGTCACTAGATGATGCTATGTTATTACAATTGATTTCGTGTGAAGTAATTTCAGGAATAGCAGTGTTTTTAAGTCTCCCTCTTAGTCCACATAATGTTTCTTGATAATCTGATGATTTAAAATGGTTGGAGCACAGCCGAGCATATTGTAAAACTTGATTCATATTGATTGCTTGCAACCATTTGTTTCTTCTATCTTTATTTTTTGGGAACCTGTAAATTAGAATATTAATTAACACTGTCTCATTAATTATCTATCCCTCTCCCTCCTTTCCCCCCCCTCTCTCTCTCTCTCTCTCTCTCTTTCTCTTTTATTTTACATACATTTATTTGTAATTTGCTGAATTTGCTTAAACAACAATCGCACTATGAAGAAAAAGAAACAGCATCTAGTTTATAAATATTAAACTGACTATTGTATGTGTGTATGTATGAGTGTTCACAGTAAATACTATAATAAATAAAACCGCCTTATACGTAGCAATAATATATATTAATATTATATATGGTTTATATTGTGGTTAACTCATCGACATCGATAGGTTAACCTCTTTAATATATCGATGGTATAAATATTATATATGAAATATACTTAGTGAAAACTGGATGCAGAGGTTACCGACATTTTGCAAAAAAATATTAGGTGTACAAATAAGTTTCCGCCGTTTTTTATCAAAAATTAAGCATTTATTGAAAGAATGATACATAATGTTTTATTGAAATTATTGTCCATCGCTAGCCACTACTTTTTCCCATCTTTCTGATAGCATACGGATACCGCGTTGGAAGAACCCTTCATCTTTTGAGGCTATCCAATTATCGATCCAATTTTTGATATCTTCATATGATGTGAAGTGCTGCTCATGCGCCATCGATTGAAATAGATGGTAATCGAAAGGGGCAATGTCTGGTGAATACGGCGGGTGGGGTAGAACTTCCCAATTGAGTGTTTCCATGAAGATTTTGACCGGCGCCGTAACATGTGGTCGAGCATTATCATGCAGGAGAATAATTTTGTCATGCCTGGAGTAGTAGTGGGCGCGTTTTTCCTTGAGTACTCGGCTCAATCTCATCAATTGTGTTCGGTAGAGAGCCCCAGTAACGGTTTTGTTCGGTTTGAGCAACTCATAATACGCGACACCAAGCTGATCCCACCAAATACACAACATGAGTTTTTTTCCATGAATATTCGGCTTGGCTGTCGATGTTGAAGCATGGCCAGGTGATCCCCATGATTTCCTCTTCTTTGGGTTATCGTAGTGGATCCATTTTTCATCACCAGTAACTATACGATGCAAAAAACCCTTTCGTTTATGCCTGACAAGCAGCATTTCACATATGGAAAATCGGAGTTCAACGTTTCTCGGCTTCAGTTCATATGGAACCAATTCCCTTGCTTTTGAATCATTCCCAATGATTTCAAACGATGTGAAATTGTTTATTGAGTCGCTCCTAATGTAAGTGCAAGCTTTTTGCGTTTGGTACGAATGTTCATCCAATAATGCTTCCAATTCCGCATCTTCGTACACTTTCGGTCTTCCGTTACGTTCTTTGTCTTCGACATCAAATTCACTGTTCTTAAACTTTTGAAACCACTCACGACAACTTCTTTCATTTAAGGCAGCCTCAACATATGCTTCTACAAGCAATCGATGAGCCTCAGCTGCAGATTTCTTCAAATTAAAGAAGTAAATCAAAAGTTCCCGCAAATGACGCTTATTTGGCTCAAAACTCGGCATTTTCGCACAAAAAAAATATATGATGCTAATACAAAATCGCTAGTATTTCAATGTTATGTTGTTGACAGATGTCCAACCTTATGATATAACGTTTTACATCAGACAATTTTAACCATAGCTTGCTAGTGGCCGTCTTTTGTCAAACGGCGGAAACTTATTTGTACACCTAATACAATAATTTGTTATTTTATTAAATTTTATTAATATTTCATTAACATTTCTTTTACGCAAGTAACAACGTATTCGCTTTTAGTCAGAGTCTTTTGTCACAGCATACACTACTGTTGGATTAATAACAACCATCAGGCTTCAGTAAACAGAGGAAAAACGATCTTTCTATTATCTGCCTCTCATTCTACTCGTTTTTCTACCTCCACCACTGCCATCAGCGGTCCATTCTAGATGTCGATGATTCATGTGCCCCATATATATAATATTCTGCTATATTGTTAACGCAGCCTCTTTTTGGGAGTGGGGAGGTGTGCGAAGAGAACGAAATAGAAGAATGGGTGCTTTCCATTTAATGATACAAGTCGATATAAGCGTTGTTCTATCCTTCTTGACATTCAGAAAATGACAAAGATAAAACGATATTTATGTTGACTTATGTGTCATCAAATGGAAAGTATGCAATATAGGATCTCTCACTTCTATACATGCGAATAAGATTGGTTAGGAACGTGCGCATGCGTATTGAAGGTTTCAAGTACACTGTCTAAGCGAGAGATAGATATCGTCTGCACCGTGGTATTTTCGCCAGCTCTTAGGCTAATTCTACAATGTGCTTTTTGTTTTCTGTTTCTTACGGTTTGTCTCTTGTCTTATTGACCAAAAAGGCAAGAGACAAACAGAGACAAACAGTAAGAAACAGGAAACAAAGAACACATTGTAGAATTAGCCTTAAGCTATATTCGGAAACACTTACTGGTGTGCCACTAATACACACCAGCTGGAAATATTCGTGTGTACTCGGTGTGCACTAGTGTGAGATCGTTCGGAAACATCGAGAGAGTCACACCGAGTATCACTAAACCACTCGTGCGAAAAGCAAGGGGAGTCGGTGTGTTATGGCCGCAGACTTGCATAACGCATAATGCATAGTGCATAAGGGAATCGACCAATCGAAATTCGAAATTTGGAAGGAATGACTTATATTCCTTTCTTTTTATAATCATTCAATTGCCTTTCTTCACCAATGAATTGTTTAGCTCGAGGTTAGGGTTAAACGTGAGATGGAATTGAGATCTTCTTCTTTCTCTTAGATGCTGGCTAGGCAACCCAAAGGTTGGTACTAGGCCACTGAGGTCTGCGGTAAATAAGGTTTATTGCGGTTAGGTTTAAAGAAAGCATCAAATCGATATGGCTGCCTCCTCCCCAGAATCCGGACGCTTGCTGCCACCCAGCGATAGATAGCGCGCCATGGGAGAGAGGGAGAGGAGCAAAGGAAGATCAAAAGAAAAGGTTATTGGCCTTGATGAAGGCCAAAAGTAGACGACATAGCTTGGCGGGAGGGAAATGCAAGGCAAGGAGAAGATCTTGAGGGGAGTTTGGAAATTCTTTTGTAATATAGTTTCGGATTGGAGTAGAATTTGTAGAACTTTTCACAATGAAAGATTATATGATTGATGAGATTCTCCGCAGGGGCAATCCGGCGAGGCTATCATGTTTACTCTATGTAAACTTTCATTAATATTAACATGGTTGGATCTGAGTCGGTTGGTAAGGACGATCTCTTCCCTCCCTTTAAAATAGTTTTATGAAACCATGTCTTCGTGGAACTTGTGTAGAAATGTACAGAAATGTACAGAAATGTTGTGTCGAAGTACAGAGTACCCTTAGTGATACCTTCCTTCATGTATTCTACGCTTTGTTTATTTGCCTAAATAGATGAATAGATATTACTAAAAGATCCTCATAAGGGACTAGAAAATTGGGCTTATATCCTTCCAATGCGGCCAGCTTTGCGGCTTGATCAGCCGATTCGTTACCAGGTATTCTTGAGTGTGCGGGAACCCAGAAAAATGTAATTTCTCTACCCTTTTTAAAATGTCCAGATAGGCTTGTTTAATATAATATACTATATAGTCACGCTGTATTTTTGAAGAATTTTGAAGTGCTTCAAGCGCACTCTGAGTCAAAGAAAATAACGCTTCTGGAAAGGTCAAGATCGTTAATAACCTGTATGGCATAGTAGATAGTCCACAACTCAGCCGAGAAGATGAAAGTTTCAGCAGGAAGTCTGTGTTTAATGTCATCCTCCATTTCAAGTGAAAAGACTGCAGCTCCGACTGCAGCTTTATATTAAGCTTATATTAAGCTTTATATTATGTAGCTTAATATATAAACTTGGAGGTAATGAGATTGAATCTAATGTTTAAATTAAATTCCTTGGCTTCAGTGAGCATGATACTTATTGGGTTTGAGATGCGATATCCCATTGGCTTCCTGATTACTTTATATTGTAATCGCTGTAACTTGATGAAATCGGGAGCCGTAGGTTTCCAGGTAAAGAATTGACATCCATATTCCACAGCACTACGAAACGTAGACGGCTCTGTAGACGGTGAGGAGAAGCTCAGGATGCTAACTCCATGACGCTTGATAGTGCTGATGCGATGGCAGAGATTTTTCTTCCTTTATCAATAAGATATCTCAAATGTAGCTTACCCTCAATATAGTCTAGAATAATGCCCAAGAAACGATGCGAGTGTATTCTAGGAATTATGCTCCCATTGAGTGTACTCTAGGAATTATGCTGCTCTTCGGAGTCTTTATTGTGTTACCTTGTGCGAAAATAACCCAATTAAATTTTTGAGGCGACACTTCCAGATTTCTAAATTTTAGATCACCGTATATTTGATCTAAACAGTGCTGAATGGATCTGATGGCTTTATTTATGTCCCGATGTGTGGAAAATAGGATTACATCATCTGCACATTGAAGAAATCGGGTGTCTTGATGCAAATGCTGTCTAAAGTCCCTGAAGTAGATGTCAAATAAGAACAGACTTAATTTAGATACCTTTATAGGCATCATATGGTCCGTGCAGCTCACTATCTATGACAAAATTAAAGTATCTAACATTGATAAGATTTTCAATGAATTTTCTAGAAAGAGCAGGAATGTCAATCTCTCTTAAATCTTCCAATAAAATGTGTGGAGTCACATTGTCAAATGCGCCCGCTATATCCAGAAAAACAGCAACCGGAGCAGGAGATTGGTTCAAAAAAATCAGTTCTCATCGAAGTGACTAGAGTGGCCAAGTTGTCATCACAGGCTCTAAAAGGCCTAAAACCCGATTGTGATTGTGGTAGAATGGGCCTGGATTCAACAACCAGCTCAGTCTTTGATATAAGATACGCTCCATGAGCATGACTTGCATACTCATGACATAAGCAAAATACATCTGACCGCTTTAGAACTCGGCTTAGGAATAAGCGTCACCAGGGAGCTTTTCCAGGAATGTGGGAAGATACCCAGAAAAAATTTTATTGAATATGGATAAGAGATAAGTCTCAAATTCGGTAGGGATTTGTTCTAACATTTTGTAACTAATTTGATCCAAGCCAGGGACAGAATTCTTACGAACTGAGTTGAGCGCATTTTTAAATTCTTCGGAAGTAAGAGGATCATCAAATCAGATGCAGATGCATGAACTCTGATTGTCTTCAGATTTCATTGTTTCAAGAGTTTTAGAGCGATCACAGAAGAAAATGGGGGGCATATTTTAGAAATAAATGTCCAATGAGGCATCCCGAAGGTCTTGCGTTGTTTCATTGTTGCAAGTTATATTCCTTTTAAAGCTTTTAATTAGTGACCAAATTTGTTTAGTGGGAGTCTTATCATTAAAACTGTTCACTAATTTGCGCCATCCTTCACGTTTTTGTTCGGAAAGCTTTTTAAAACAAGCAATGTGGGCCTTTTGGAATTCGATATGATTTTCATTGGTAGGATTAGATATGAAGTCCTTAATAGCCTTTTTTCTGTTCTGCACAGCATTCGAACAGGATTCGTTCCACCAGGGGAGAGATTCGAGCTTTTGGTGGTGTACAGAAGTACGTGGAAAGCACTTATTTTCCGGTATAAAATTTGTGGCAAACTCAATAATAACTTGCGTGAATGCATCATAGCAACCTAGTACATCTTTCCTGTCCATCGGTGGTAAATTTTTAGCAGAAAAAGCAATTTATGAAATAGGATTTGGTACTCTTCCTTAGATAGAGATAATTTATAGGAAAATTTGGATCTTAAGGTAACCTGTACGCCTATAGTAGTAACTATAGGGAAATGGTTATTCCCGAATGTGTCGGATTCTACGGAAGCATTACAAAGCGGTGCCAACTGCGGAGACGCCAAAGCCAAGTCAATAACTGAAGCCGTGGTAGAAGAGGATCGCAGGAAAGTGGGTGTTTTCTCATTGAGAATGACGAGAATCATGTTCATTTATGATCTGAAGGAGCTTCCTCCCCGCTATTGATTGTTGCTTGCCTTCCCAAGCTGTGTAATGAGCATTGAAGTCGCCTAAAATAATGAAGTTTTTGTAGTCACGCAATTCATTAATTAAAGAATTATAGAAAGCGACAAGAGTTTTTTGACCGGGATGTCTATAGATATTGATCACAATCACAGATTCTGTATTAGAGTAAAAAATTTAATTACTAGGAACTTTGCGGATGGATGGACTGTATCTTTAAAATTGAGAACTTCTTAGTTTATATCGTCCCGAATGAGAATACAAACACTTCTATCTTCTATCTGAACGATGTCCTTTCTAATTATTTTAAACCTCTAATTTTAAAGGCATTATGCTGCTTAAGAAGAGTCTTTTGTATACAAAAAATCCTTAAAAAGTCGTAATCCTTTGCTACAGCAAGCAAAGAAGGGAGATTATGCCGAATTCCTAGAGAATTCCACTGAGAAATATTTTTAGTTGTTTTGTTAGAGTCCTTGTTAGAAGTGGTTTTTTGCGTGTTTGAACATTTGTATCTTAGTGGCGAGGATGCCATTAAGGCAGGAAGAATGCCTAACTTTGGGGTAGGAGCAGTATTTTCCTGCGGAAGTGACGCCAATGTCGTTGTTATTGTCCATATCAGTTCCACGGAAGTCCGCATGAGAAGGTGGATCGTTTTGGAAAGCCACTCTATTGCCAGATGTGCGAGGTGTTTTACCGTTAACCTTTTTTCTTTTTTTTGTTTTACGAGGGAGGAGAAAATCTTCACTTGCCCTCACCCGAGGGGGACCCCGAAGGGACACCCATCGGGGAGGGAAGACGCCCAGCGGCCCGAACCACCGAGTGTCCCGGATTCGACCGCCCCGTGATCGCGAAAGATACACCGGAGCGGCCGCCTACCGACTAAAAACTCATCCCTTTTGCGTACTACCGCACAGACAAAAGGAGGGTACCCCGGAACCGCATACTTNATGCCGGATTCGACCGCCCCGTGATCACGAAGGATACACTCTCTACCGCCATACAAAATTACAATAATTACAACAAAGCGCAGTGCAACACTGCCTTTCCGCAAGTGTACAATGTTGGGTATCGACTCACACCAAACATGTACAAAAACCTTAACCTAAAAATTAAAACTTAATCGCTCGAACGCATCCATATATATACATAGTTATCTATTAAATACATATATAGCGCATGCACAGACGTGCAAGCGACGATGAGCCACTACGGCTCCTCATCGGAGGTGCAGGTTCAGGGAAGAGACCAGCACACCCACAGGGGGGTCATGCCCACGCTCACGAGCACGCTCGTCCTCTTCCTTCCGCCGCACCACCACCTCACAAAATTCCGCAAAAACGGACTACGCTTCGGGAGAACGCACGATAACCCCCACCACCGCCCGGAAAGTCCTTTCGACCCTTATATACTCCAGCAACCCACTCCTCTGCTCCGCCCAGGCTGGACAGAACAAAAGAGTGTGGGCCGCCGTGTCTACCGCCGCTCTGCAAAAGAGGCAGATCGGTGAGTCCCGCCGTCCTATCCTAAATAGATAGGACTCAAAAACTCCGTGCCCCGTCAACACCTGAGTCACGCGGTAAGTGAGGGCACCATGCGCCCTCCCCACCCATGCCCCCAGGTCCTCCACGAAGGCGCTCCGCACAATTGCGCCGGGACCACTCGCAGGCAACTCCATGAGGCGCTCCTGCCATCTCGAGACAGAGCGACGACGCTCAATCTCGCTAATCATAAGGCTCACTCGAGGCGCAATGACTCCATCCCGTATTACGATTTCTCGCCGACGAAGGTAAGACCTCCTTAGCTTATTCGCCATTAAGTCAAAAGGAACCATCCCCGAGAGTATTGCCGCCGCATCGTGGGAGATGGTTCGATACCCTCGAATGATCCTGAGGGCGAGCTGCCGCTGCAGCCTACGCACATCCCTCAGGATCACTCGGTCGCTAGCCACAGTCTGCGCCCAGATCGGCGCACCGTACAGGACGACCGACATCACCACTGTCGCATACAGCCGCCGCCGTCGCTCGCCAGGGCCGCCGATGTTGGCAGTCAGACGCGCCAAAGCCATCGCCATTCCCCAGGCCTTGGGCAGGAGAAGGCGGAAGTGGTCCCGGAAGTTCCACCGCGAATCCAGCGTCAAACCCAGGTATTTCACGGCGGACCCAATCGGAACCACCGCCCCCCCGACCCGGATAGCAGCGTCTATCGGCGTCACCCCCTCCACGGCCTCGGTCTTGGCAATCGAGACCCCTAACTCAAGACGCTCTATAGAGCGGACCAAGAAGGTGACCCCCACCTCCGTCCTAATACGCGCCTCTTCAAACATACCGGCACGTGTCACCAACAGTGTGTCGTCCGCATAGCACGTCACCGAACATCCAATCGGCAACCGGAGTCTCAGGATTGAATCGAACCCGATGTCCCACAGGGTCGGTCCTAACACCGACCCCTGCGGAACCCCGCACGAGATTGGCGCACGCGTTAGTCGATCACTCCTGTCGACGTACGACAGATCGCGGTCTGACAGGTAACTGTCAATGACGCGTCTAAGGTACCCCGGTACCCCCTTCTCCTCCAAGGCATCCCTGATAATCGACCACGGAAGGGAGTTGAACGCGTTGGCTATATCCAAAGATACAGCCACCACCACATCCCCATCCCGCAGGCCGTCATCTACGCGCTCCCTCAAACTCCATATCGCATCGATCGTGGAGCGATGTTGGCGGAAGCCAAACTGGCCATCCGCGATACCCCCCGATGCGTCTAAAAATGCATGCAGTCTGCGGACTATCACCCTCTCGAAAAGTTTCCCCGCCTCGCTTAGCAGACAAATAGGCCTGTACGAGGACGGGGAAAGGTCCGGTTTACCCGGCTTCTTAATGAGAACCAGTCTGGCCCCCCTCCAATCACGCGGGAAGTGCCCCCCCCTGAGACAGCCGGTGAAGCATCCAGCCCACGACGGAGCAAGATACCTCATAGTGTCTTTAATTATAAAACCAGCAATACCGTCCGGGCCAGGAGCCTTCCCGGACTTGACCCCGAGTCCAGCCTCCAGAACCTCCCCGGCCGTAACCGCGAGATCGTCTTGCCAAACAAATGACACCTGAATGCCCAATGGTGGACTATCCGTCGGGAAAAGAGTCTCGACTATATCTCCTACGGTCTCAGGTGGAAGCACCTCCACGATCGATGCGCCGCCCGCACGTAGTTTCTTGAATACGACCCGATAGGGCATCCCCCAAGGGTCCCTGTCAAGGTCGCTCACCAACTCGGCCCACAACTTGGCTTTGGAGCGAATGATCGCCTTCCTAAGATTACGTCTAGCCTCTCGTAAGGCTTCCCAAGGCTCTCGCAGGGACTCCCTAGAGGCTCTCCTCCTCGCACACGCACGTGTGAGGCGTCGTCTACACAAATTGCAAATACGACGCAGATCCGCGATTTCTTGGTTCCACCAATAGGTGGTGGATCTCCTAAGCAGCCCCCTCCTGGGCATGGAAACGTCCGAGATGTCACGGAGTATTCGGTCCATCCCTTTAGCTCCCAAGACAGCGTCATTCGGAATGCCGCTCCAGGCCAAAAAAATCGCCGCAGCCTCCATGAGGTCCCGATCGACCTTCCCGGCAACCCACCTGGGAAAGACCTTAAGGGCAGTTCTTCCGGTAGGCCCAGCCAAAGAAGCACTCACTTCGAACATAATGTATCTGTGATCCGAGAGCGACTCCACCTCCGATCCAACGCGCCAAGAGGTGATCCTCCTGGACGCAGAGGACGACGCCAGCGTAAGGTCGACGCATGACACACCGCGCGGATGCACGCATGTCGGCTCCGAAATCACATTCAGAACTTGCAGTTCTAGGAGACCCAGCCAGTCCAATAAAAGTTTCCCCCTTCTATTTGGCTGTCCGGGATCCCAAGCGGGCGCGCGCGCATTAAAATCACCCAGTATAATAATCGGGTGTCCACTCGCTTCCCGCACTCTCACTTCCAACTCGCGTAAATCGCGCAGGAATTCCGCGTCACTGAAACTGGGAGGAAAGTAGCATGACACTATGATCATATCCCCCCAGTCCACCGCCGCGAACCGCGTACCTCTCCAGCGGGGAGAGCACGGCACCCTCGAGCGACTCCACTGCCAAGTGACAGCGGCCGAGGGAGGAGTGTCCGTGGAGGCCAACCATCGATCGTCGCAAGGAACGCGATTCGGCTCCGATACGACTAGTCCCAGTTCAAACTCCTCGCAGACTCTAGCGATTAGGTCCTGCGAGGGTCTCGACCGATTAACATTAATCTGGGCCAGCTTACCCATTAATCGTGTCCATGGCCGCCTCTCCTTCCGCGAGAACCGGGGCCCCCCGATCGGCCCTAACGAATGCACTCGCCACGCGTGAGTCTTCTTTTTTCTCATTTACCGGCACTTGTCCACGGCCGTTAAAGGGCACGCATTCCGGTGCACCGGCGCGATGTCCCGCCGCAAGTCCCCTGGACGCACAAACAGGACAACGCGGGGGCAGCCGGCAGCCAGCGGTCCTATGCCCGTCGTTTCCACCGCATTGGAAACACCAGGCGGAGCGATCCATCGCGCACTGGCAGTTCGCCCTAGTGTGACCCACCGCGAAGCATCGGAAGCATTGGAGTCTCCTCTTCGCCAAGGGCACTACACCAGCAGAGGACCAGCCAAGTCTGATACGTCCGATCCTCAGCAGTTTATTGGCACGCGAGAGGACACTGCACCCACACCATGTTAAGCCCCCCACGACCTGGCCTAAAGGGACCAGTCCTAATATCCGTGGTAGGGACTTCTCCAACGGTAGCCACAGCCTTCACCACCTCCTCCTCGGAGACCGACTGATCGACATCGACCAACCTTATCTCCGCACGGCGAACAAGACGCACGACGTCAACTTTGTCCTTAAAATCGCTCTCCGCCAGTACAGCTTTAAGGCGATCCACAAGCGCCTGTGCCTTGGCTCCCGCCTTCTCACCTCCGGGAATCTCAATAAGGAGACCCCCCCGCCTGAGCCCTCCGAATCCTCGTGTTGGCTATATTCAGTTCCTCGAGGGAAATCTTCCCTCTCGCTAACCTTACCACTTCCGCGTACGAGGGCGCAGAATTGTCCTCCGTCTCCGCGCACTTAACTAAAACCGCCGCAGTCTTGGGAGCACGAAAACGAGACTCCCTCGCGGCAGGGCGACGCGGTATCCCCTTCGAGTCCTGTGTAGTAGGGCGAGATATTTCCGCGCCCTTCCCACTCCCGGACACGCCACCCGCAACAGCGGCATATGAAACGTGAGTGATTTTCGCTACATCACCGGCAGCCACACGACGCGTACCACCAACTCCAGTCGAAGGGGGAGGCATAATGCTTGAGTCCGCTGACTTACCAGCTTTCCCGACAAGAGCGTCTTTCTTCCCTTTCTTTTTCCTCCTTTTGTGCGCACGCTTGGAGCCCACTACTGTCCATGGCTCACCATTCGCGAGGTCGGCGAAGGCGGCGGAGGCTCCACACACAGAGCTCCCGTAGGCCTCACTTTACCCACACCACGCACATTCCCCTTGTCCACACGTGAGTCCCTACGAACATCCAGAGCGATTCGCGACGAGTCCGTTCGGCCCACCCTGTCAGCCTTATACAGCCGGGGAGGCATATCCTCTAGTCTCTTACGGACTCCACCAAGAGATGGCCTATAAGCAGGAGGCAGATCTCCAGTCCCGCGTATCTCTCTATCCACGACAGAATCCCGTCGCCGCAGGGAGCGTCTCCCGCGATCTCGAGAGCGACGCGACACAGGGGAATCGTGTATAGGGACAGTCCCCTCCGAGGAGGGAGAACGATCCCTACCACGATCCCCATCCCTCAACGACTGCACCGTTATCCTGAGGGACTCAACCTGGTCTCTCAAGGAGATCTTTTCCCGGCGCAGAATATCCATTTCGCGGCGAAGTTTAATCACCTCCCTCTCCAGGGCGAGGTTATTAGCTCTAACCTCGTCTGACGGCCCCGAGCACTTGATGATGTCAGATACAAGGCGTTGCACCGCAATCTTTACCACGTTGACAGCTATCTTTATTTGCGGAGAGCACCATTCATGGTCAAGGTCCTCCTCTCGGCCTCACCAGCGATGTCCAGGACACGTAGCGTCTCCGCAACCACCGATTTCGGCGACATTTGCGGAAAAAGGCCCGTAACCTCCTCGACAGCGGTCTTCTGACTTGAGGAGAGCCTGTCGTCCAGATTGCACTCGACCAGACCCTTCCTCTTCTTCAGACCATGGGTTCCCTTCTTCGAGACTGTGAAGAAATCCTTTCTGTCCCATTCATCATCCGCTAGATCCAGCCGCTTCGACGATATTTTCGTCAGAGCGTGAGAGCCAGGGGTATTACTGCCCTTCGGCTTGCGTCCCCTCTTTTTACCCTTATACTTGCTCAAAGGACGAAGAGAGATCCCCAACATCCTCCACCGGGGTAGATCCGAGCGAGACGCTGTCACTCCGCGAACCCGCGCGATCTACGACCATTCCCTCGTTACTATATGCCGGCAGAGTAAGGTCCACCACACCCATGTCCTTGTTCGGGCCAAAGCCGCCAGGAGCCGACGTGCCAGCCGACTCACTATCGGCGACAGGGGAGTTGACTATCTCGCCCGCCACTACCCTTATTCTCATTTCTTTCGGATATTTTTTTATGCTTACGATCTTCGGGCCCCTCCTGGGACGTAGGACTCTATCTGAAGACTCAGAGGCCACCGAGTCTTCGGCCGAAGCGCCCGCAACAGCGTCAGCCTCCGTGCGGTCCAGACACAGCCGCAGCTTCTTTCTCCTCTGCGGCAACGGAGACGGCGAGGCAGCACCGGGCTCCGCCCGCTCCTTAAGTCCAGGGGGTGTGGGTTTCTCCGCACCCAGAACCTCCTCCACAGCTTCCATCCGGACGGTAGCAGATTCAACTACAGGGCCCGTCGGCAACCCTGCAGTCAGCCCATTGCATGATGACGACATGCCGGGGGCAGGGACAACACCCCCGGTCAGCCAGTCCTGGGTTCCGTATCCCAGGCGGTTATTATCATTTCCGGTGTCCATGTCATTATGTGTTAGTTGCCGGCATAATAGTACAGCCGAGGAGCACGCCGACCAACTCCCCAGTTCGTCTTCAATCTTCTTCGGCGTCAAGATGATAGCCGCCACATCGATGTAGGGAAGAAGATACAGCAAAACTTCCTACTGGAGGGAAGCTCACCCACACATCGATGGAGGAGTGCCAATAATCCTGCCACAATCCGCGCATAACACACTGCGCCGCGCGCGAGACCATTGGACCGACGACACTCCCGTAGCAAAAGGCGCAGATTTAGAGTCGCCCCTCACTTGCTGGGATAGATCCCAGTTCTCTCTCACTTGGCCGCTGTTGGGTGGTTCACCCATCACCCATTCATCCCGTGGTCGCGCACCTCTACCACGAGACAGGGGGACCTTTTATAGAGGGCCCACCTCATCGTGCGAGAAGTCGGGTGCAATCTCGGACGCTCGGTCTCTTCCAGTGGTGCAAGGGAAGAGATTACGAAAGCTCAGGCACCGCGGGTTCGCTAAACCCGTAGTGGAATCATATCAAGATGCGTCCGGGTAAGCCGGATCGCATCAGAGATGATCCCACCCCCTGCGGGATTCTACCGTTAACCTCATTTAAGTTATTGTGATGGACTTCTGATTTGTATTGAGTCCTGGCAAATTGGGTTACTTTTGGACGATATGCACAACGAAGTATTCATCAATAATTCATCTCTCTGGATGTTGTTTTTTAACCTTTGAAAAAGAGTGAGAACGAGATTTTAATACATTCACATAAGTCAAACGTTCTTCTTCAGGCTCTTCCCCATTCAGGAGATCAAACTTGTTGAAATTTTCAAATGTAGTCGTATTTCCCTAGAAAGATTAGGGTAGTAAGTAATATCTGTGGGATCTAGAAAAGTTCGCGCGTTTCTATTTGGTCGTGCGCGAGTGTGGTAGTCGGTGGCTCTCCGAGTGCACGACCGATGGCACGATCGATGGCGCTACGAGAGTCGATCAATCGAGATATGTATCGAGAGATAAGGGACTGTCGCGGTGTGTGTAATGTATGGCGTACGAAGAAATAGCGTTGAGAGAGCATGGCATGGTAGAGTTGAGCGTTGAGCGTGGAAAATCGAGCCGTTGCGAAGCGAAGTTGTTGCTGTTGTTGCGAGTCGAGCCGAATGGTGTGGACGGTGTTTGAGTTGAACGTTTTAATCACCCTTCCTATCAAAGATCCTACATATCTTATTGCTGTAAGACGAGGGAGGGTTGAAAAAAGGTGAAGATTTGCCACTGATAGCACTCCTGGTATCGGCAATGGAAATATTTTCAACGGCTGCCATGCTGATGATAGCACACTGTTTACTAATGATAGGACAGTTATATAATCATTAGCCCAGTAATTACCGTGACAATTAATACATTTAGGGGCCTCCTCACGGATACGGCACAAATCATGCTTATTTTCGCCGCAATACAGATATCTAGGGATACCCCTGCATGAATCACTAACGTATCCCACTCTGTAGCAAAGATTGCACATCCTCGATCTAGGAATGAAGGGGCGAACCTCGTCTAACTTTGTAGATGAAGATCTCTTGCGGCAACAATTGTCTTGCAATTGGCTTATACGTATTGTCCTGGATGAAATATATTCCACTTTGCCATTCCTTACGTTTGTTACGCGCGGTTGAGTCTCTGAACGTCGAGAACTTTAGCTTTCGGTGATTTCATACACTCTTTAAATATCTCTAAGTCAATTTGTTGTGAAACGTATAATGCTGGTTCTGAGAACCTTAAAAGCTGAAATGAAGACACGGAGATTATGCTTAGGAAAAATCGTATTTTCACACGATTAACCTAACCTATTTGTCACAGAGGCTGTTTTGACTACAACTAAAATCTTTCTTCTACCAATCTTTTTTATTTTCAGAATATCTGGAATACCGGCTTTGGCAATAATTCTGCTAATAATCATGGTGCTGTTCCTGTTGTTGGGATACACATATACCACAAAGAGACCCATGTCATGTGTTCCGTATCGTAATGAAATTTTATCACCTGGATTTTGGTTGACTTACGGCGTGCCGCCGTTCTTGGCATGACTTGTCTGAACCTGCGGCGTTGTAGGCGCGTCAAAAAGAGGCGTGTTTGCGCATCTTTTGGCGGGAGATATTGCGTTTGGTTGGAACTTTCCTGCAAGATTTCCTGCAAGGGACGCTTTCTGATTTGAGACTGTTGTTCATCGATGTCCATTTCGTCCGAGTTGCTTTAGACCATAGATAGACAATTTATGCTTGCAGAAGAAAGTGTTGTACCATCCGATACAACCGGAATAATGGGAACAATTTTGTTACGCAAGAAAGGCGGCATTATAATTCCTGTCTCTTTGTAGAGACTCTCTAGGCCCTTAGGGTCGTTTGCTCAGATTGAATGGATGCAGGAGAATCAGGAGAGAAAGCATTCGCCGTTTCGTGGGAAGAGGGAGATTCTACATTAATAATTAAGGGGGTAAGCGCGAAAGACGCACCAAATGCACCGTCACCGCCTCCGCCTCATCGCCTCACCCTTCCCTCCGGAAAGCGAGGCCATGGAGTGCCTCAGATTTAGTTTAAGCAAGGCTAGGCAAACTATATGATTCACAATTGGTATGTAAAAAAGAAAATATAAGATTATTAGAATATTCGCCCGAAAAGGGCGTACAAATAGCACTATGCTATGTTACGCGGGCCTGACTGATACACGATATGCGTCCGGAATATATGGTACGTGAGTGGGTGACACGCGCACGTCCGTACCCTACCACTGCTCAGGGGAGACTCGTGGAATTGATGACACATACACCACACGGAAGCCGTTTGGGAACACTCACACAAAGGCACACGATACCTCTACTACTTCTCCACTGAAGTCACCGAAACACACCAACGAGTGATGTTTCCGAACGCAGTCTTAATTGTTATTGTTAGCAATATAGTAGTATTTTATATATATATATATATATATATATATATATATATA
>JAANIC010006515.1:251089-283691 GCA_017607545.1 Acromyrmex charruanus
TATGATGTGCCCCAATGTTCAGTGATACAAACGGATTTAGAATAAGCATGTCACCTAACCTAATCCGTGAGACCACTCGTGCGGGTCGGATGTGTGCTTCATTTCGGGTGTTGTATTACCTCGATTATTTGAAAAGCATAACCGGCTTCGACTGTGCATTTGTATTATCCAATAAAACGAGAAAAAGAAACTGTCATCTTATATATAGGAGCCATTACCCCTTTGTTCCAATTAGAAGATGGATTTTCTTGCCGGGTTTCGTTTTGTAAAAAATTGACCAATTACAGTCTAATGCAAGGAGAATAGTCGATTACGATTCGTTATTCCATTTCTTATGGTTTAAGGCTTAAAAATCTATAGTAGATCCAGGCTAATGAAATTAATGATTCTAAATTAAACATTATGACTTTATATAAACGCAATCAATATTTATAGTCTCATAATTCATCTGATTATTCTCTTTGCGTCAAATAAACATTTCAAACAAAATCAATATTATGACTTTATATAAACGCAATCAATATTTTCAGTCTTATAATTCATCTGATAATTCTGAGAATTATTTATTATTTATTATTATTCATTATTTATTATTATTCTTCATCTGAGAATTCTGTCTTCCTCGATTTTAATAAAATTAGGCTGCGTTTTTATACAAAATAAATAAATAAAAATAATCCATTAAAGGACACAGAGCACAAGCAAAGTCGCTATTGTTATAAATAACAAAACATTATATTTAACAAATTATAATACAGACGTTTCGACCTTCCATTAGGTCATTTTCAATGTTAAAACTAACATTGAAACTCTACCTTATAACAATGACATACTAAAAATTCTAGAAAATTCTAATGCATACAATACAAAAACCTTATTATTTTAGCAACGTGTGCTATCCGATAATTTTGATATGACCGCACGAAGTTATAGAATCTTCTTTTATACCTGTTCATGTTATCAGTTCAGGAGTGAATCTCATCTAATTTTTCAGTATCAATTCGCCATAATAATTTGTCATGATATATGATTATTGGATTTCTTACTAAACGCATAAGGATACACTTTGTCCATAAAATCTTAATGATGTATTACCATGTAAAAAAATAATTCAAACTATTGAGAATTTCTGCAAATTAAAATGTCGTCATATATCATGGCAAATTTATATTAATACCTGTATTAATGCCAACAAAGATGATACGATTCACAGCGCATAATAGTATGTAAAAAACAAGCAGTATAAGACCAGAACTCCACAGGTAAAAAATATGTCATGTTCTTCTTCTCTTGACGACTTATTTTAAACTAATCCACAAGTAACGAAAATTATTAATTATGAATGGTAAGAAATATAGAAGAAAAGGGAAAAGATGACGGGAAATTTAATACAGTTACTTAACCAATAAAACGCTTTAACCAATAAAACGCTTTAACCTACGGTTCCTCTCCCTAGAACTAAACTATAACTCCTGAAAAATCTATCTCTTCCTCTCCCTTTTCTTCGGAATTATCTTCTCCTTCTACGTTCTTCTACTTATCCGTCATGAGCACTAACGAGAGAAAATTTTAATAGATGGTCTGGCGGAACAGAGCAGGACGCAAGAAACGGACCAAACTCGAGAAACTCAGAAAAGCTAACGTTCCAATAATTATGCGGATACTGGGCAATTTATCTCTCTTCAAGCCTGTCGTCAATTAAAAAGGGCTCATTCCATGCCAAAAATATCGAGATCAAGGCTCCCCCGACGTCCCTGTGATAGATCTTACCTCCGACAAGCCAACCGATAGTTCCCCAGCACATTAAGATCTTGGATTTTGAATTCCCTTCCCCCTTCTATTCTCCTACCCTCGATAATTTCCAAAACAGAACCCTCTCCTACCTCTCACTCTCCAGTCCCTCCGGAAGACAACAGATCCTACGAGATCCTATGAGATATTCCAGTCACTTGAATACCTCATCGAATTCATAAGAAGTTTCTCTCCTCCCCTTTAATATGCACGCACGAATGCACGCCCGCACGCACGCATGCACGCACGCACGCCCGCCTGCACGCACGCACGCCCGCCCGCCCGCACGCACGCACGCAGACACCTATTGTTATAGATATATTTTTCATTAGCATCGATTTTTGTAAAACAGCATCCAACACATACGGTACTTACTCTTCATGTATATATTTTTATATTATTGCAAATTTTATACATTAACATGTCATGACATTTCGTTTTTTGACATCGTGTAAGTCAGATGCTTGTTACCTTTGCGATTTTGCTTATAATAACTTATTAAATTAAAAAGACTATTTTATTGTACCACGAAATGGACCACATTTTACATTTTTTTCTCTTTGTATATTATTGGACTCTTAACAGATTTACTAAGAATTTTCTTATGACTTTGTTAATTCTTGATAAAAATGACTCGCAGCGTATTATACAGAAAGTAAAAATTTTATATTAAGGAATTGTAAGATTATGTATGAATTTTTAATTTAGAACGATGTTTATATTATTGTAAGATTGCAATGAAAATGACTCGATTGGAGTTGAAACGTTTGTTTTATTTTATTTTAATTGTTTTGTATTAATTTTGCTTATTTAAATTAAAATTCTTTTATACGTTATTGGCTCTTTGCCCTTCTTTTATACTACTTTTGTTTATAATTACAGAGCCTTTTTTTATTACTTTTAACATTAACATGTGTTCGAGAGTAAGAGGGGGGGGGAGAGAGAAAGGGAGAGGGAGGGGGGAGAGAGAGAGAGAGAGAGAGAGAGAGAGAGCGGGAAGACGTTTTCGAGCGGAAATTAAATCAACGCGAATGTTCACATAACAGATCACAATTTTTATTTAGAACAATTTACAGAGTTGATGATTTCACAAAAATGTGTAACAAATTTTAAAATGAATTTAATACAGTATAGCACAAACGCGAATGGAAATCAATGTTTTCTTTTTACAGGCGAACACTCTTTCGGATTTCTGTAACGAGTCGAACGCGACAATTTTCTTTCGGCGGAGCGTCTCGGAGGCGATTGATTTAGATTGCGGAGCGTTAACTGCGACTAAGGCTTTGATCACCGCTCGATTTGGCCTTTTATTGGCTTGATTCGGGCAGCGATTGACAATTTTTAACGATGATGGCCAAACGTTATTGCCATGCGCGACCGCAAAATCAGCGATTATGATCGGGGTGTTACACATTTCGCGTCACGCCAGCGCGCGTGCGTTATGATCGATCAAAATTGTAATTGCCGTTTTTAATAATTGGTTTTTGTGTATGTACAACATGCGGTTCTGATTACTCTTGACTTCAACAAAGAAAGGTAATTGTCAAGTTCATTTGGATACTTCTAGAACAATTTTAAATAATATAATATTTCTAGACGTTTCTAAACTACTACTGTGGGCAAAAAGTATCGATAATTTCAAATTTAAATTTCCCGGGGTTTCCGATAGGGACAACCGAATTTATTTTGAAGTTGGCAATTCTGTCAGTGACAGCTGCGCCAAGGTACACGTCAAAATAGTCATTAGTGTTTGAGATAAGCGTCTGTTTGTAAGCACGTAAAAAGTGATTTGTCGTTTTTTGAAATGTCTGAAATTATGGAACAACGAAGTGCGATAAAATTTTGTGTCCGAAATGGAATTTCTGCAGCCGAAACGTTGAGAATGTGTCAGAAGGCGTACGGTGATGGCGCTTTGTCACAAGCAAGAGTTTTTGCATGGCACAGAATGTTTAAAGAGGGCCGAGAGAGCGTTCAAGACGAGCCACGTGCCGGACGGCCATCCACATCAACTGATGTGATTCACGTCCAAAAAATCCGAGATTTGGTGCTCGCAAATCGTCGATTGACTGTCCGAGACCTTACTGATCTTGTTGGCATATCGGAAGGATCAGTCAAAACCATTTTGAGCGACCATTTGGGTCTCCGAAAAGTGAAAGCGCGATTGGTGCCAAAATCGCTCAATTTTTTGGAAAAACAACGACGCGTTGATGTGTCTGAAACGATGCTTTCCGACTATCGAAACCGAATGAAAAACATCATAACTGGAGATGAGAGTTGGATTTACGCATACGATCCGGAAACTGCCGACCAATCAGCCGAATACCGTGTCAAAGGTGAGCCGAAACCAAAAAAATCGCGCCAAAACAAGTCGAAAATCAAGGTGATGCTGACAGTTTTCTTCGACTATCGTGGTGTGGTTCACTTTGAATATCTTCCGACCGGCCAAACTGTCAACAGCCAATACTATTTGGGTGTTATGCGTCGTTTGCGTGATGCCGTGCGCCGAAAAAGACCAGAATTGTGGGCCGACAACTCTTGGCTCCTTCACCACGATAATGCGCCGTCGCACACATCACTCGTAGTTCGTGACCATTTCGCCAAAAACTTAATTCATATCATTCCACAACCACCGTATTCGCCTGACTTAGCACCATGTGACTTCTGGCTGTTCTCAAAACTCAAAAGGCCACTCCGTGGACACCGTTTCGAGACGATTGAAGAGATAAAAGAAAAAACGACGAGTGAGCTGCGGGCCATACCTACAGACGACTATGCGGCATGTTTCGAAAATTGGAAAAAGCGTTGGCACAGTTGCATTGCAACCGGGGGGGACTACTTTGAGGGGGATGATACGAATTTGGATGAATAAATAAAGAATTTTTGAAAAACAAACAAATTATCGATACTTTTTGTCCACAGTAGTACATGCCGTACATACATTAATTTCGTAAAATCGGCTTTATGGATGCTAATCTCGAACAACATGATTATATAAGTACGCGCATACATTTGTGTCTAATCTTAATTAAGAGAACTATAGAAAAATTATATATGAATATTTCTAAATGATTGCTTAAATTTTATTTCGCCGCTCTTCCGATTCACTGCGTCTTAACAAAGATCGTACAGATCTAATCCCTGGTCAAAAGGATTAAGTTCCTTGACTTAAAAGAGAACCGACGGATGCAATCTCAAATTGAGTAATAGCGTCGCGTATCGACATTGACCTACGTCTGGGACATAATCAAGTGCGTCCGACTTGTGGCATCTGCCTCAGAGCGATAACCACAAGAGTCAGTTGTGTCCTTCCTCGGTCCCCCCCTTTTAACTCTTTCTTCCCATCGAAATAAAAGAATCTTGGAGCCTGGACGTAACATTTGAAATAAAGTGAAAATTATAAAAGCGAATTTACTAGATTACTGATTATTTCATTATTCAACACCTAGTAAATTTGCTCGCTTTTGTAATTTTCACTTTGTTTGAAGATACAGAATCGACCCCCTGATCACAATTGACTGTTGTTGGACAAAGTCCCTAATGAGCTCGATCCGTCTGACAACACATCCGACTTAGAATGTCCCCATTACATTTTCCAGCCATATCCAGGATTTTTTTCCAGAGGTCATCGGAGCGGGGCATGACCATCATTTACCGGGCAACACAACCGATTCGTGTTCTCCGTCTAGGCATCTCTTGGTCATCTGAGCAATTCTTTATTTTTATGTTCTGTATCTAAGTCCCAGTTCTTCTTTTATCGAATCATTCGAGCACTTCGGGCATTCTCGCCACCGGTTCCGATTTCTTAAGGCAGTTGACTCTAGAATATTTTTCTAAAATCCTGATCCCCTTCCCCTGAGGAGAAGCAGACACAGACCGATATTCATAGTCCGTTTTTATATTTAAGACTGTCTTAAGTATGGTCTTAAGATGTCTTCTAAATTCATAGTCGAAAAATAAGACGGTACTTGAATAAAATCTCAAATTAAAACTTATCGAAGACGATCTTATTTCAAAACGTCTCGAACAGTCTTGACATGATTCATAAACATATCTTATTTAAAATAAGCATAAGACTTAAGATTACCTTCTAGTTACGAATTCATAGTTATTATAAGACATCTTATTTGACATATATGTAATAAATAAGACGTCTTTGCCAAGACGAGTTCGGGATGGACTTAAGCAAAAATTAAAAATGTTAAGAAAACCTCGTTCACCTCAAATTTTAATAAAAATACATTGAACAGATGCGTTTTCGCGTAAAAATAAGTATTTGATAATGAAAAAATGTCGCTCTGTTCCGCGAACCAAGACAAATATCAAAGATGACGACTATTGAGATTAGGAAATCTGAATAAAAAACTTAAAGTAATAGAAATCATAATGTTAAAATCCAACGTGATATAAAAGGCTAATAAGAACCAAAAAAAAAAAAACTTAATAGAACTCCATTATTTGTTTAACATAAGTATAATTAAAGATAGAAATAATAAATCAAAGAGAAAGTACAAAAGTTAAAACACTAGAATACAATTACAATTACATATAATACATGTTTCGACTTTATGTTTAGGCCCTCTTCAAATGTACAATAAATTTTTTATTTCACGGCGCAGTATAATAACTTATTCAAAAATTAAAAAAGCGACTGTTTCGTTACATAATTAGATGAGAGTTAAAACAGAGAAAACAGAAAATTGCTCGTCAAACGATTGATTGACCGATTGCGAAAATTTCTCGTTGTTCTAGGTTGTTAATTTTTCAGCTGAACATACTGAAAAATCTCTGAAATTGAACTGAAATTTCTCTGAATTTCTGTAGAAACTTTTCGGAAATAAATTAGCTCTTTAATAAAAAAACGAAATAAGATCATATGAATATTAAACCTATTTTGATTGCACCGATATCTGAGGCACACGTATCGACAAATCAAATTTCTTGTTACCCAATGGTCATATACCCTGACTCTTTTCCTCTTTCTAATATGCCTCTTACGTTATCTACTAATCCGCAAACAATAGTTCATTAATTTGTCGTCTGTTGATATTCCTGTTGGTGTTCAATGCTTTTTATAGTTGGGTGAAAATTTTGCCTTATCCACAACCAATAAAAGAAACATTGTGTTTGATTGCATTAAAAGCATTGAGTATAGTGTGCGTAAATTACCCATAGAGGATCGATATCACCAACCACTCTATACCCATCCTTAATAATATTATTTCTACTCTGATTAATTTATCTCCTACTGAAGAGAGATTAACTGAAATTGGAGAAGAGTACCAAAGAATTTGTCTTCTTATCCCAACATCATCCTTACTGGTGCAGACAATGACAATGTAACTGTTGTGTTAGACAAACATTTTCATCTCAGCAACGTTAACAATATGTTGAATGACAGAGACTTATACGGTTATAAAAAAAGATCCTATCAAGAAACTCACAACATCTCTTAGGGCTTTGCTCTCAAGATGAAAAACTTGCAATTATATCGACGACTTGAAATATAAGTAGTTATACAGCAGCGATGGGATTCTTCCCAAGGCGTATGCACTTCCTAAAATTCATAAACAAAATTGCCCTTTTAAGATCATTCATTTCATCTATTGATAGTCCGTCACATGTTTTGGCATTCTTTTTACAAAATATATTATATGACTCTCTTCCGAAAGCTGAGAGTCATATTAAAGATAGTTTTCAGCTGGTTGATAAACTCAAAGGAATTTACTTCAATGATAATTACATTAATTTTTCTAGATATGATGTCACTTTTTACTAATATACCAATAGACTTAGCAGTGGACTGTATTAATGATAATTGGACTTACAATTAAAAAAAATGTGCACTTCCAAAAATAGAATTTTTGACTGCAATTAGTTTTGTTCTCGATTCGACTTTTTTTGTATTTGACAACATTATTTATAAACAAAATTTTGGTATGCCCGTGGGTTCTCCCCTGTATCCCATCCCCCCGTTGCAGACTCGGTAATGCAAAGACTGAAAAGGTCCGCTTTGATGTTGTTTGGAGATAATGTACTTTTTTATTATCGGTATGTCGACGACTTATGCGCGGGACTTATTCGGTTTCTAAGATGGATTCTTTTCTCAACGCGTTTAATTCGTTCCATCCTCGTCTACAATTTACCATGGAAGTTGGGGATAATTCGTTAAAATTTCTGGATGTTTCTATTATCATTAAAGACAATCATTTGATGTTTGATTGGTATCATAAACCCACATTTTCAGGCAGATTTTTTAATTTTTTTCTCTAACCATCCGATGTCCCAACAGAAAGGCTAATTTTCAATTAGAAAGGATAATTTTCAGTTAGAAAGGATAATTTTCAGTTTAGGACAGAGACATTCTATTATTGTCGGATCCTGTTTTCCATGCAAAAAATATTACTCTCATCATAAATATTTTGATAGAAAACAATTTTCCGTTTAAGTTTTTGATACCATTAATAATAGAATCAACGACATCACTCGGAAAAAGATATCTAGAATTAATAATTTAGAGAATAATAAAGAATCTATTAATCCATCTTGGTTCATCGTGCCTTACGTACCGATTTTAACAGAAAAATTCAAACAATTCAATAGAAATGATATCAAGATCTTTTATTATAGTACAAACAAATTAATGAAATTTATCAAAGTACATAAAAATCTCTTGGACTCTTTCTCGAAGTCTAATGTTGTGTATAAACTGCAATGATTGTGACGCATCTTATGTGGGACAAACGGGGAGAAAGCCGAAAACTCGGATTTCAGAACATCGAAATCATATATGTTGGAATACCAGCTCTAAATTGGTAATAACGGATCATCAATCGCAATTGGGCCATGATTTTGATTGGAATAATACTCAAATCTTGGACGAAGAATCGATTTACAATAAGCGCCTTGTCTCAGAGATGCTTAAAAAACAGAGTAATAGTCTTAACCTACGGACGGATACAGAAGGTCTTCAAATCATACATTCCGATAATAAACAATGTTTGATTTTGCATTGCCAAGATTTATCGCAGTACAGTCGAATCCGTCGAGAACATTAGACGCTTTTCGCTGTTTTTTATTTTATTTTATATATTGAACGTTACACGCTTATAATGTGACATTAATTTTTTCATTGCTTTTGACATCGAAATTTGACGTTTTTTTTTATAAGACTAACATGGTTTTTCTCAATTATCGGACTATGAGGTGAGTTTTTACCAGAGAGAATTATGCTTGTGCTAAATTAAAAAATTTTAGGTTTGATAACTTACAACGTTTCTATGTTTCTTTATGTTCTCTCTAGAACAACGAGAAATTTTCGCAATCGATCAACCAATCATTTGACGAGCAATTTTCCGTTTTAACTCTCATCTAATTATGTAACGAAACAGTCGCTTTTTTAATTTTTGAATAAGTTATTATACTGCGCCATGAAATAAAAAATTTATTGTACATTTGAAGAGGGCCTAAATAAGGTCGAAACATGTATGTAATTGTAATTGTATTCTAGTGTTTTAACTTTTGTATTTTCTATAGTTTGATTTATTATTTCTATCTTTAATTATACTTATGTTAAACGAATAATGGAGTTCTATTAAGTTTTTTTTTTACTCTTATTAGCCTGTTATATCACGTTGTTAGGAAATCTGTCATACTTAAATGTATCGATATGATCATGCGTCATTGTTATTACGTGTGCAAGTTCTTGTAGGCAGACAAGATATTTTTCTACTGTAGACTCTTATTTGATTGTATTGAAAAATGGTATATTTAATAAAGCAATTAAATAAAGGTTCTTAGCTTGCTATTCAAAAATTTGTTGATAATGCAAACTTATGGCCAAAATTCATACGGGAAATGTTTTGATCGAGATTTATCCGATCATAAACGAATATGATTCTTGTAAATTTTGTAAATTTTATATAAATGCAACATCAAAAGATTTTTTTATATGACATTTTATATTTCACATTAAAACAAGCATATACAAAATGTTGGAAACATAAGAGATTCACGATAGATCTACTTATACTTAAATCGTTAGATAATATTAGGTGTTGGAATTAATTCGTAGCGTTTTACAAGAGATGGCACAAGCAGTACACTATTTCGTTGTTACCTATAGTTCTGTATACATTGTAAACATCTATCATAGGACGTCATTTGCCGTACATAACCTTTCTTGAAATCATAAATAACAATACTGTATAATTCATTGAATATGTCAAAATTTGTGCCAGATAAAGTGTTTTTGCGGGGAGTTTTGCTTCATTACTTTAATATGAACAAAAGTGCAGCTGAAGCTCATCGTATTTTAGTGGATGTGTATAGTGAACATGCTCTGGCTGAGCAAACGTGTAGGAAGTGGTTTGCACGTTTTAAAGCTGGTGATTTCGACTTGGATGACAAGGAGCGACCTGGTCAGCCGAAAAAATTTGAAGATAACGATTTGCAGGCACTGCTCAATGAAAACTCATGTCAAACACTTAAAGAATTATCTACGTCATTGGAAGTTGACTTCTCAACAATAGGAAAACGTCTTAAAAGTTTGGGCATGATCCAGAAGGAAGGACATTGGGTCCCATATGAATTGAAACCAAGGGATATTGAGAGACGTTTTCTCACGTGCGAACTGCTGCTTCAACGGCAGAAAAGAAAAGGTTTTTTACATCGGATTGTGACTGGTGACGAAAAGTGGATCCATTATGACAATCCAAAGCGCAGAAAGTCATGGGTTAAGCCCGGCGAACCATCAACATCAGTGGCAAAGCCCAATATCCATGGCTCAAAGCTCCTGCTCTGTATTTGGTGGGATCAGAAGGGTGTCATATACTACGAACTGCTAAAACCGCATGAAACCATTACTGGAGATCTCTACCGACGGCAACTGATGCGCTTGAGCCGTGCATTGAAGCAAAAACGGCCGGAATACTTCGAAAGACACGATAAAATCATCTTGCTGCACGACAATGCTCGCCCACACGTTGCAAAACCGGTAAAAACATACCTGGAAACACTTAAATGGGAAGTGCTACCGCACCCGCCGTATTCTCCTGATATTGCACCTAGCGACTACCACTTGTTTCGATCATTAGCTCATAGCTTGTGCGAGCAGAAGTTCACATCTTACGAAGATTGTACAAAATGGTTCGATTCCTGGATTTCATCTAAAGACGAACAGTTCTTCCGACGTGGTATTCATTCACTGCCCGAAAGATAGTCAAAAGTAGTAGAAAGTGATGGGAAGTACTTTCATTAATGTATTTTTTAATGCTCATGTGAAATAAATAACATTCTTTCATTAAAAAAACGCTACGAATTAATTCCAACATCTAATATTATTATAATTAACAAATTTAATAATACATTATAAAATATTTGTAACTTTTTTCAAAATTTATAGGAATTTGGACAACGGTGAAGTCGCGTTTATAATTACAACATGTATTTTAAGGAAATACTGGATTTAAACTTTAATTCATGTAAAAAAAAAAAATTAAAAAGGTATTAATTTTAAATAACTTAAGCTTCTTTTTGCTTTAAAACAAATCTGTTTTAAAAACAAATTCACTGCTTTAAAAATACAAATTATTTTCTTATATTATTTTTAAAGCAGCGAATTTGTGTTTTGAAAGCAATGAGCCACTGCTGTGACAGATTTCCTAACCTAAATAGTCGTCAACTTTAATGATATATTTCGGTTCGCGGAGCAGCACGACACCTTTTTTTTGTCAAATATATATTTTTACGCGAAACGCATTGATTCAGTATTTTTATCAAAATTTGAGATGAACGGGATTTTTTTAACATTAATTACCACCTGCAGCAAACTATCTCCAGGAAAAATGCAGACGGACAAGACGGACAAGACAGATCTGTAAAATCCGTTCTTCAACTCAGATGGAAACATTTTATTGAAATTAATCCTCGTTTTAGAATGGCATTTCAGAAAAAATTCAGTTTAATTTCAGTGATTTTTTGTTGAAAAATTTATTTTTAGCAAAATTTTAGTAAAATTTCAGAAAAATTTTAAGAAAAGTTTCCGAAAAGTTTCTACAGAAGTTCAAAGAAATTTCAGTTCAATTTCAGCGATTTTTCAATATGTCAGCTGAAAAATTAACTTTCAGTGAAATTTCAATAATTTTTCAATCAATAATTTTGCTAAAATGTTTCAAACATGGAATAACTTCAGCGAAATTTTTTCATCAGGGAACGTACTTCAAGTCGGAATCTATAATCACAGTTTAATTATACAAAAGATAATATAATAACACATTTTGTAAATTTATACTTCTCAAATGCAGTGTTTCTATTGGAGAATCCAACCGAAATATTACGGAAACAGTCGAATATTAAATAAGTTCAATCTTAAGACTATCTTCGTAAAAATGACTTTAAATCAAACAAAAATTTCTTAAGGAAAAACTTCTCGAAGATCGTTTTCGTGACTATGAATTGATACGATCTCAAAACGATCTTGATTGAATAAGACAGTCTTGACCAAAAAGACCTTAAACGTTGCCTTGAGTTTTGACTATGAATACGGGTCACAGTAATCCCACTTCTGAGCTGTAAACAATTGATGATAACAGAAAAAAATATCAGGGCGCTTCTCGTCTCGAACCTAGGTATCAATTATGTAAATTTTCACGAAACTTTAATTTTTTCACTTTTTGTACGTACCAATCTCACGTGAAAAGTTTCACTTTCAAACAATATCAGATTTAGTGATTTTGTAAGAAAATTATAAGAAAGTGAAATCAGATGTAAGGATGTTACGAGAAAGTGAGATCATAACTCGAATTTACATCGTTCCTCTTAAATTTATGAAAATTTAACAAATGTTCACGGGTGTATGTACATACAAGTATGTATGTACGTACATATGTATTTTGATAGGAAATTACATTGTGCTCATTATTTATTGTTCCTTATACATATAATCGAGAATAACAATGAATGTAACTCAAAAACAAAAGGAAATATTGTTAGACATAATGTTAAAAAATTTGAATATTGTATGGGAAAGAATGTCGCGAAATTTTCAGAGTCGTATGAAACTGGTAAAAACATGTTATTTCATTGCTCTTGTTCTTGATTGTATGTAGTAAAAAAACAATATGTATTTAAAATTCGTAGAAAAATGTATGGGAAAACATAGCACAAACCCTAAATTTTTCTGGATTGGGGCCGGAAAAATCTTCATCTGAATGGAAAAAGATTATTTTTTAACCTGTTTCATAAATTTCTATTTTTTATTATAATTCTTATTTTTAAATTTTCATGTGATTTTTATGCATTTCATATTTTTATATTTTACTCATATATTCAATTTAACATTACGCAAACGTTTTCTTAATATGCGAAGTTCCTCTTCGTTGCACCATTTACGGCGAGAAACCACGCAATATCTATTTCAAATATATATTTGAAATTGTTAGTGAGAGGACCGATTTGTCCCCGTTGCGCTATGTGCAGCGCTGTTTTCTCCTGGTATGAGAAGTCTGTGTCTCCGCCTTGTGGCTTGTTAGCGATCTGTGTCGCTTGTCCTGTGGCCACGCCCGGTGTGATTCGGTTTAGAGCGATGAAAGAGTATACCTTTTGTGACTTGAATTTATGTAACTTGTGTTACAACTCGTATAATCGAAGTACCGACTTGCGCACCGGTCGCGTACGTGAACACAAGAGTGTTGTCGTACACCAACTTCTAGAAGAAAGACTGTGCTAAATGTGGCGATCACGCCGGCCGCCTAGTCGCGCGCATGCCCCCTTTCCTTCGGTGGGCCCCATCAGCCACTCGACACGACGTTTACATGCCGCGATCACGCGGCGCAAACAACGGGCTGGTCGCAAATCACGCACGCACGCTATGACGAGCGCTAACAGAAATAGATATTCAAATATGTTTGATATTTGTCGAGCGAGCGAGTTTTAGGCTGGTATTTATAATTAGATCTTATACTCAAAAACCGTCTTAAGTACGGTCTTAAGAAGTCACGAACCAGAGACCGGTATTCAGATCTTATATTCAAGATCGTCTTAAGTATGCTCTTAAGACACTGTCTAGATTCATAATCGCGACTTAAGATAATCTTAAGCTCTCGCCTTAAGCATTACCTTGATTAAGACCCTCATCCTGAATATGTCTTAGGATGTCCTGGGACATTATAGGACATTCATATAGTCAGGGGATAGTCCTAAAGATGTCCTTGTGCTGTTTGGGTTATTAATTACCAATTATATATATTAAAATGCATTACTGATTATCTATCAACTTTTGTATATTTTTATAATCATGACCATATAAAAAAATATGTGTATATTAAATTATATCATTTATATTTATTATAGTTCTTTTTATTTAAGAGATAAAATAAAATTACAAAATATTTAAAATAATCTGTTATTGGATTCTTCGGGTTGTTTTAACCACATGTTATAGAATAATCTTATAATAAAATCAAAAGAATAAAAAAAAAACAGTATTGTTATATTTTACTGCGAAATCTCTTGTCGCCGTAATATATAATTGTAACTATATATGAAACTTTTTTTTTATTATTATTATTACTTATTCATTACTTAATGCACAAAATAACAGTTACTTAACATAATAAACATAACACAATTAGTACAATATAATGAACAATTAACATAAAATAGTTTACATAAACAGTTTTACGTTTTTTTAAGTCTTCTAAAGTTTTAAACTTACAAATAGTTAAGGAATAATATCTTTTTCTTTCTTTAATAAAAGTTCAGATATTTCAGCTTTTTTTTTCAGCTTCTCCAGCTTTTGCCAGCAACATCCTTAATTCTGCTTTATTTATTTCCTTTAAATGAGTTTCTTTAATAGCAGCCATCGTTCTTCATGTTCGAGTTTTACTTTGGCCAACTGTTGTTCTTTATTATGTTCCTTATTCTTTCAATTTTTAAATCATTTTCTGTTTCTATGAACTTGCGTTTCTTCGTGGTCTTGCTTATTCCCACTGTTATTTCTTCTATTATAACTTCTGTAAAAAAAAAATATAACATATTTAAAGATGTAAAAGAATTACTTTATGAATGTGCACATTAAATATATTATTATAATTATATCATAAATATATTATTAATTAGAGAAAAGTGCATCAAAATACTTTTTTATGGCAAATAAATTTGTCAAATGACGTAAGTCAAATATAATTTGTTATTCGAAATGTGGGATTAGTAATATTTCCTAATTTTTTAAATTTGTGAAATATAAAATATAAATATAAGTCTTATCTAATAAGCTAACATTTATATTTCATGTATTTCATGTAGAATTAGCCAATTACAGTTAAGAATTGTCAGAAACTTTCAGCTCTTTGATTGGTTAATTCTTACGGTATGTCTTATGATTATTATTACGGAAAGTGTGTAAGGGTCCCTTAAGACATATATATTTGTATAATATTAGGTGTACAAATAAGTTTCCGCCGTTTGACAAAAGACGGCGCCACTAGCAAGCTATGGTTAAAATTGTCTGATGTAAAACGTTATATCGTAAGGTTGGACATCTGTCAACAACATAACATTGAAATATTAGCGATTTTGTATCAGCATCATATATTTTTTTTTTGTGCGAAAATGCCGAGTTTTGAGCCAAATAAGCGTCATTTGCGGGAACTTTTGATTTACTTCTTTAATTTGAAGAAATCTGCAGCTGAGGCTCATCGATTGCTTGTAGAAGCATATGTTGAGGCTGCCTTAAGTGAAAGAAGTTGTCGTGAGTGGTTTCAAAAGTTTAAGAACAGTGAATTTGACGTCGAAGACAAAGAACGTAACGGAAGGCCGAAAGTGTACGAAGATGCGGAATTGGAAGCATTATTGGATGAACATTCGTACCAAACGCAAAAAGCTTGCACTTACATTAGGAGCGACTCAATAAACAATTTCACATCGTTTGAAATCATTGGAAATGATTCAAAAGCAAGGGAATTGGGTTCCATATGAACTGAAGCTGAGAAACGTTGAACGCCGATTTTCCATATGTGAAATGCTGCTTGTCAGGCATAAACGAAAGGGTTTTTTGCATCGTATAGTCACTGGTGATGAAAAATGGATCCACTACGATAACCCAAAGAAGAGGAAATCATGGGGATCACCTGGCCATGCTTCAACATCGACAGCCAAGCCGAATATTCATGGAAAAAAACTCATGTTGTGTATTTGGTGGAATCAGCTTGGTGTCGTGTATTATGAGTTGCTCAAACCGAACGAAACCGTTACTGGGGCTCTCTACCGAACACAATTGATGAGATTGAGCCGAGCACTCAAGGAAAAACGCGCCCACTACTACTCCAGGCATAACAAAATTATTCTCCTGCATGATAATGCTCGATCACATGATGCGGCGCCGGTCAAAACCTACATGGAAACACTCAATTGGGAAGTTCTATCCCACCCGCCGTATTCACCAGACATTGCCCCGATTATCATCTATTTCGATCGATGGCGCATGACCTGTCTGAGCAGCACTTCACATCATATGAAGATATCAAAAATTGGATCGATAATTGGATAGCCTCAAAAGATGAAGCGTTATCCGTACTTCCAACGCGGTATCCGTATGCTACCAGAAAGATGGAAAAAAGTAGTGGCTAGCGATGGACAATATTTTCAATAAAACATTATGTATCGTTCTTTCACAATAAATGCTTAATTTTTGATAAAAAACAGCGAAAACTTATTTGTACACCTAATAAAAAAAATTACTGTCATATATTTTAATAACATACCTTTGAAATCTGATGCTTTTGTTTCACATAAAGGTATATTTTCCTTATCTGTCACTTGATCAAATTCAAATTCTATTGTACTGTCATTTATATCTTGTACGATTTGTTTGTGATCTAAAATTTAATAAAAAATAAATGCAAACAATTACTATTACTATTATTACTTACTATTACTATTCCCAAATAAATGCTTACTTTCTATTTTATCATCATTCATATTTGATGAAAATAATGTAGGGGCTGTGGCCATTAAATTAGGCGCTATTAAAACAACATTTGGATCTAATTCTGAGGATGGTGTTTCTGGTCCTCCACCTGTAGCAAATCTAGCTTGTCTTTCTTTTGTTATAATATCTCTTTGAGTTGCTTTAAGTTGTTTCACAGCTTTTTCAGTTGTTGTTTATTTCTCTACAAAAAGGAATATTAAATAATTAATAGTAATAATTAAATAGTTATTATATATTTATAATACTAAAATGACGAATAATGAATTTTAAATTAAAAGAAGGAACTTAAGAGCCAAACTAGATTTATATACCAATTGAAATGTTTATATAAATTTACAAATAATACAATGAAGACGTTTATACGTACAGTTCGTAAGCTTTTTTCTTATTTGTTAAAAGAATATTAATGCAATGTAAAATAAATGTTTTAATAATTTCACAACAAACTCGATAAGAATTTGTTGAAATAAGCATTAATTAAAGGAATTGCTGTAATAATAAATTACCCATAATTTGTAAAAATGGAGAAAATGAACTCGGCATTCACTCTTCTATTTCTATCAAATATCACATGTTACATTCAAACAATATTCATTCTAGTTACATTATAAAATTAACTAGCTGAACATATGATACTGTTAAAAATGGATGAGTGACAGAATTCAAGTTTATTTTCTCCATTTTTATAAAATGTAGGTTAACTCACTATTGTAGCAAGCCTTTCAATTATACGTATTACATTCATGTTATATTCAGTATATTGACATAATCTGTTAAAATTATCTAATATAAAGAAATAAATGTTTCTTACTCTTGCGTAATTAATGACGAATTATTAAATTCGTCACAAATGTTAGTCTACGCAACTTCTTTTTCGCGAAGTATGTTAACATTACTTTTTTTGCATTCAATAATGTCTTTATATTTACTTAAAATTTGTAAGAAAAGATTCTTTTCCGCAGGCGTATAATGTCCACTCTTATTACTTGCCATTTATTTCCGTAAAAAAGTTTTTTGGAGAAGGATCTTGAAACACACAAATGTAACAGTAATCAAGTGAATACACAACATTCAAATTCTTCTATTATATTATTGGTTGTTCTAACGGAATTATGACGGAAGTTCCCGAACGCAAATGAGCACTGTTTTAAGTACGATCTTTACAAAGGTAATAATATTATGAAATAAAATGGTCCTTAAGTATTAGTGCATTCTTGGGATTGTTTTATTCATGGATTATGAATTCATAATGTCTTAAAGTGATGTCTTCAACAAATAAGATGATCTTCATCAAGATAATCTTAAGTATCATCTTGAGAACGGACTATGAATTCCAGTCAGAGAACTGCATTAGCGTTTTAAGACTTACTCAAGACGGTCTTGAAATAAGTATCGACTATGGATACCGATCCTAGTGCAATCTAATGCAGAAACAGAAAACAGACTAAAAGATCGAAAAACAAACTAGTTTATATCAATTTACTAAAAAATAACTAGAATTTCACATTTTAGGCATTTCGTTACTTGTCGAAAAATTTCCCGTGAACTATTTCACATTTTATAACAGCTAAAAGTTACTTAATCGCTTTTTCATTACATTCACGTGAATTTGTTCACTTTTTGTGTTCATTCCTGGGGGAAACTTTACATAATCGATCCCCTGGTCTCTCCTCCGGACTATGGATTCCGGCCCTAGAGTGGGTATAAAGAGAGCCAATTAGCTCTTTTTTTCTTTAATGTTATCTTCTTTCTAATTAATAGTAAGGATATTTAAGTTGAACTCCCATGAGATGTATTTACTGCGTATCGCATAACCACATAATCAATCAATAATCAGTAAAACGCGAAACCACAACAGCAGATTGCTTTTGATTGGTTACGCGATAAATACATCTCATGGGACTCCAACTCCTTAATGGCGGAGTTAATCAGCACATGCATTGGCGCCACTCTCTTTATACTCACTCTAACGTAACATATAGTTAGAGCACTCGAATATAGATATTTGCATCTGCCATTTTTAGTCCTTTTCCCACTCTTCATTCTCTCTTCTCTCTTCAATCTTCTCAGTTTAGCGACGAATGGAGAGAGAACAAGAGATTGAGGAAAGAAGCAAGAGAGTGAGGAAAGGACAAATAGCGAATGTCAATATTCATATTATAGTGCCTTAATATAGCTTAATTGGGTATCAATCATGAAACTTTATCTAGGATGAAAAGTGAAAAGTGAAAATTTTAACCATTGAAGTTAATGGAGAAATTATTCATTTTCCACTTTCCACCCTAAGAAAAAAGTTTGATTGATACCACGTAAGTAATAAGAAGAAGACCAAATATTCGAGATCTGAAAGATTCGAAACACGGTTTCAGAAAACCCATGGAAAATCGAGATATGATTTTCGCGCTTTGCGGAAAAAGTTAGAAGTATTGACTGTCACGTGGTCACAGGTCACACGTATGTATGTACATACCAACGACACGTATACCTAGGCTTCCAAAACTTTCTCTCTGAGGAAAATTTTACTCGAAATATATAGTATACTATACGTAATGTATACTATAGCATATAGAGTAAAATCTTCCTCGGAGAGGAAGTTTTGGAACGTAGCCTTAGATCAAGCATTCTGTTGGTAGTTCGAAGTTAGTAGTTGAAAATTGACAATTTAAGTAGACCCATGTTACAATATTTCCTTTTATTTTGCAGTGTATTTTTTTCAATTAACCTTTTGTCTACACTTTCTGCGACTAATGCTGCCAAGAACACACAACCTTTCTCATATACAGGGTGATTCAGAAAAAAACGTTTGTCCTTAAAATATATTCCTGACTTAATTCTAAGACGATTTTTCCTTTGCGAAAATTTTGTCTGAAGCTTAGTTTTCAAATTGTAAGAAGAAATAGTTAGCGTATCACGAATCACGTAGAGAAGACAGGCAAGAGCGGCACTCACGGTTAGACGCGAGTGCTTTATGCGCGGTGCGCATACTGATCCGATGCATTCACACGTTTATAAAAACACGTTTCTTCTTATCTTTTCAGTCTACTATCTCTTTGTTTTTCACATACTTTAAATATAATAATTTCGTTAAATTATAAATTATAAAATAGTGATGAAATTAAAATGAATATTGAACCCTTTGAATATCGAATTATTTTTTAATTACATTGATAAAATTGTTAGAGAAATATAGTAAAAGAACGAAATTAGACAACAATTATGTACGATAAGCATGTAATTAAAACTATTATTGATATACAAATCAAACTAAATTATTTCAGTATGTCAAATTCTAAGAGTGTTTCTTACAATTTGATGTACCGAAAACTTGTTTAACTTAATTATATGTCAATAGGCGTTACAATACTTGTAGAACACAATTGTTGTCCAATTTCTCACTTTTACAAAATTTTCTGTAATAATTTTATCTACGCTATCACGCTTGTAGCATTGGCTCCGTTCAGCGGACTCACAGTTGAGTGAGCGCTCGCTGTTATTGGTGTATTCTTTTAGATCATCCAATCAGCATTTTAGATCTGGAAGAATACATCAATAGCAGCGAGCGCTCACTCAATTGTTTAGTCTACTGAACGCAGCCATTACATACTTATGAGAAATCTTATGAGAAACGCGATCGCGCTTCTTAGCATAGTCAAAGAGTTGTCAATATTTAAAATAAAAACGTAAGCCAAATACACTTTGAAAGCTTATTATTATCTTAATTATAAAATTGTTATTAGCTTGTAGATGTTCAATGATTCCATTTTATTCTAGTTTCTTGAAACAATTGGAGGAATAAATTTGGATGCACTATTAGTGTTCGGTTTACTGTAATTCACTATTACTAATTAGATATTTTACTGTAATTCACTTTCTTCACCCAAATATTAAATGCCTTTAAGTACATAGATATTAAGTTATACGTTTTCACAATGAGATTCTTTTTTTATAAATTGTCATGTTTCAACATATTGATATTTCAATTACACTCACTTGATGAATTTATATATATTAACTGATTTATTAATTAATCACTGACAATCACAAACAATTGATTATTCGGCGATCTTTCTTAAGCCTCCAATATTATTAAGATCCATGTATGTCACAGTGCAATATATATTGTACGTAAAATTAAGGGGATGCTGGAGTGTCCTGTTTTATCATTAATTATTAAAGACTCTTTTCTTTTAACTATGTTTATGGATTGAAAAATCCTTCTCCACAATTAAAGTATTGACAACAACGCAATTCGCCAGCTACATTTGAATACGAAAAACGAAAGAAAATTGAAGACTTACAGTTTTGTTATCGGCTTCTGTTGTCAACACATCACAATATGTGTTGCATATAAGAGTTTCAGAGCTTGCACGTTCATAAAAAGTAGCTGGCGAATTGCGGAAAATCTAAACGAACAATCCTATGCTTTTAGAAACGAGGTAGGGGTTTTAGTATAAGAGAAAAGAGTATCCGAAAATTTCGTTTGTATATTACGAGTGAAATTGACCATGAAACCAAGCAGTATTTTAGTTCTGCGATATTCCGACAGTGGCGCTGTCATGAAAAGTGCGTCGCTGAACCATAGAAATGATCTGAATTATCGACCTACTCAGACCCATATCAATAAACGTGCCCTGATCAAAGTTTTTTCTTTTGAGAGGAAAAATAATAATAAAATAAATATGATATTAGTTATTTCAATTTTGTTGAAATAATTTCTTCCTAAACAAGAAACGTACCATATTATTTACATATGAATACAAATGAAGATAATTATTTTAATTGCACTGTCTTTTACATACATTTTATTTAGTAAATTATTAATGCATATATATATAAAATTATATATATATATATATATATATATATATATGTATATGTATGTATATATAATAGACATTCATACACACGCGTGTGCGTATGTATGCGTGCGTGTGTGCGTGTGTGTGGTGGTGGTGGTGTGTGTGTGTGTGTGTGTGTGTGTGTGTGTGTGTGTGTGTGTGTACATATATACAACACATGTCTAAACTTTATTTACTGAATTATTTACACATCATATATCAGGGCTCGGAACGCGATGTGTGTTTCGGTTGAGCTTCGATTCTGCTCGGATGTCGAAACGAGAGTCTGCCAAGCGGCAGACGTATAAATAAAATTTTCGAATAGTCATTGCTCTTATATTAAAGCTCATAACTCGTTTCTGCAAGCATAGTATTGTTCTTTGAGATTTTCTGTAAATCGCCAACTACTTATTTTAAACGTGCAAGGTCTGAAATTATTGTATGTAGCACATTTTTGATTCAACTCGGATGTCGAAATGTCGACTTAGTAAGAAGCGTCATTCCTCTTATCGCGCACAAGCGAAGTACCGCTATTTAATTACAAAAATGGATTGAATCATTGTATAAACCAGCAATATATTATCGGTTAGAAACGCTATAATAATAATATATTTTTGTATATATAAAAATATATATCAGGATAGTTGTTTAAAAAAGGAATCATGCGTCCTTGCTGCATCGACGATGATGCCAGAATCGATAGAAATCACATTCTTGAATTGCAGAACGAAACAGAAGTATGACAGAGTGAGACAGAGAAAAAACAGAGTTTATTGAAACAGAAGTACGACAGAGTGGGACAGAGAAAAAACAAAAAAAGATATAAACTTCGATTGTAATCGGTAAGACTCCGCACGCCGAGCTGGGCTCATCGAACGAAACAGCGAGTCTATCCTTCAGAGTCTCTCTCTCTCTCTCTCTCTCCCCCCCCTCTCTCTCTATGGTCGCTTGTTTCTAGCGACCGAAAATGCTTTCTGGAAAATTTCGGCCGCTCAACGTGTATAATTAAGAGGAGAAGGAACATTATAGATAACATAAGTTTTAATAAATTATGCTAATCCTATATCCCTGCAATTTATGTATAATAGCAAAAATAATTTCAAAACACGATAATTTACGAGATATTGATATTTCCATGATTTTCCATGAGCGTTATACACAATATTCATAGAAGTGATTTGTAAGACCTCGGCGTGGTCTCACGCGTAAGATGCGAGATCTGAATGTTAGAGATCCCACGATCAATTCCTTTTTTCTTTTTTCATAATTTTTTTTTTAAATAAGTGACATTGTTAATAAACACATATTACAGGCTAAATATATTTTTATTTAATTATTGAAATTATATGTATATTTCTAAAAGTTTTAAATCGACAATTGTATCAAAAAATAATTGACGTAGTATGCGAATAGTATCGAATAGATAGGAAACCAGTATTTTTATACGTAAAGATATATGTGAGATCTATTTAGTTTTAGAAAAAATCCGAAAAGAAATCATGTTTCTGTAATAATGTTACGTTGATGTCGATCGGTACTTTCTGTGAAATGTTTTTTTTATAACTATCATCCGAATGAAAATTGTGATAATCAATCAAATCGCAAAAGTGCGATGATTAATATAATTATAAGGATGATGTCAATATAATTTTATAATTAACAAATCAAAAAGTCTTTATATGTGCCTTTATATGCAATATACAAATAATTTTTTATTTATCTATTGAAGTGAGTCGATATTCTTCCTATAGTTATTGGAGTACATGCGCGAGTATCGCGCGCGGATGTATATCTCAGGAGAGTTGCACTAAGAAATATGCTGCGACCTTCTAGTAAATTATCAATCTTTTACTTTCCTTAGTCTTCTGTGATGTCTTCTTTATTCAACATGTCTTCTTTATTCACATGTTGAATAAAGAAGACATCGCGGAGTTATTGGAATTAAGTCATTCCAGTTTAAAATTACGCATCTCGTTCTGTATCGACTCTTATTAGCCTTAAATTGATATTATCAGTATTCTATATTAAAAGATATTACATTTTGTGGCACATAAGCGTGGTCAGTAGCTCTTTGAAAGAAAACCGAATATATCATAAAAATAATAAAGTAATATTTTAAAAATACATAATATTCATAAAATGTATTTACTTATTAATATGATGTTCACTATTATTAAGAAAATAACATAATTATGTAGGAAGGAAAATATTTTCATGATAATTTTCATGTTAAAATGTTGTCATGTTAATTTTCATGTTAGAAAGTATGATAGCATCATATTTCTTATACTGTGACGCTCCTGAGATGCACGTCCGCGCGCGATCCAGCGGTTCAGCCGTCGACTGTTGTAAAGGAAAAATAAGCAGCATTTCAGAAATTGGCTCGAAATGTGTAACTAGTTCCGAGCACACTGAAGTACACATATAATTTTTATAATTTTATAAAAATATATTTGAAGTAATATTTTCATTAATAACGTTATTTATTAAAAAAAAATTATGAAAAAAAGGAAAAAACAGGTTCGAACATAGGATCCTCAACGTTCTGATCTCGCATCTAATGCCCAAGACCACGTTGAGTTTTTGCGGATCACCTCTATGAACGCGGTACATAAAATACACGGAAAATTGTAAACTATATCTCGTCAACTATCACTAGCAAAAATGATTTGAAATCATTTTTGCTATTATACATTAATGAGAAAGGTATATGAATAACCCTTTCACTTACAATATTATGTGAGACTCGTGATAAAGAAATCGGGCCAAACATAAGTATCATTGATGAGAGTCGTGGTACGTCTATCGGGCCAAACATAAACAACACGTTCCAGGCTGTTAATTATAGTACGAGCCATCGAAATTTAAATCGTAGGACAAAGGGTTAATATAATTTAATAAAAATTATGTATTATCTAGAATGTCTCTTTCCCCCTTATGATACACGCCAAGCGGTCGAGATCGAGAAAATATTTTCGGTCGCTAGAAACAAGCGATCACAGAGAGAAGGACAGAGAAAGACTCATTGTTTTGCTAGACGAGCCCAGTTCGGCGTGTTCGCACGGAGACTCACCGATTACAATCGGAGTTTTTATCCGTTTTTGTTTTTTCTCTATCTCACTCTATCGAAACAACAGAAATTGAAAGAATTTTAAATCATAAACACGGTTGCCAGTTCTCCGGTTTTTTTTGACAGACTTCGGTTTCTTGGACTAATATTCAATATTCCAGCAGATGTGAAAATCTCCAATTTTTGTCGTCTGCTCGAGAATTAAATATTAGTCCAAGCAACCGAAGTCTGGCAAAAAAAAAATGGAGAACTGGCAACCGTGTTTGTGAATTAAAATTCTTTCATTTTCTTTTTATTAAATTATATTAATCATATATCTTTCTCATTAACATATAATAGCAAAAATGATTTCAAAACATAAACATGAGATATACAATAGTTTACGACTTTCCGTGCACTGTATGTATGTACCGCGTTCGTCGAGGATCTGCAAGAACTCAGCGTGGTCTCGGGCGTTGGGTGCAAGATCAGAATATTGAAGATCTTATGTTCGATCTTGCTTTTTCCTTTTTTCATAATTTTTATTTAATAAATAACGTTATTAATAAACATATTGCTCCAAATATACTTTTTATAAAATTTCAGAAATTATATACGTGAAATTATATACTTCAATATGCTCGAAATTAGTTGCGCATTTCGGGCCGATTTTTGAAATGCTGCATACTTTTCCTTCACAACCGCTCGACGCTTGACGGCCGAACCGCTCACGCGCGCGAACGTGTATCTCAAGAGCGTCATAGTATAAGAAACATGCTGCGACCATACCTTCCAAATTGTTCAGCAAATTGTCATGATAATATTTTCCTTCCTACATAATATTGTTAATTATTTTCTAATCACCATTATTTTCTTAATAATGGTGATTGACACACATTAATATGACATCATATTAATAATTTAATGCATTTTACTGAATGTAATGTATTTTTAAAATATTACTTTATTATTTTTATGATACATTCAGTTTCAAAGAGCTATTGATCATGTTTTTGTGCCACAGAAATGTAATATAGAATTTTACTTTATCGCGTCATATATCTGGTCATCTATTTTTTTTTAGTGGAATAAACCTGGAGAATGCACTTAAATGACGTATCAATAATAGAACTTCAAAGATAATAGAGAGTTTTTACAATAACGTGGATTTAGATACGGTGAACGCCTTTTCTTAATTAGTCACAGAAGGAGAAGGTAATGTGACCATGATATCGATTATGTATCTTTTTTCTCAGAGTGAAAAATAAAAATTTTTTGTATGTATGTATGTGTATATATATATATATATATATATATATATATATATATATANTGTGTGTGTGTGTATTTATATAGTTTTTGTGTCCACAAAATAGAAAAAATGTAGTAGCAAAATATTGTCTGCCTTTGGTAAGAGAAGGTTATGCGGGCTTTCTAACAAGCGACTCACTAAGTACAATATAGTATCTCATCCTTGTATTAGCGAACAAGATTGTAATGATGCACCGTGTCACACTGTGTCTCTTGTTGGAAGGCACTCTAGAAGGCCAAAATTGGTTATTGTGATATGTGTTTCTTGTTGGAAGGCACCCTATAAAGCCAGAATGGGAAAGGTTAGCATCTTTATGTTATTCGTGAAAATATCACTTTTATTTATCATACAAGTAATATGATTAAATGCTATAACAATAAATTGCGCTTTGCCTAATTATGATCCAATGTCAGAGGCGTTCATCGTGGGCTGACTATATTTAATTTACTGCCAGAGGCGTTAATTGTGAGCTGGCTAACTATAACAAAATGCCACAGCCGTAAATCGTGCTTTGGCTAGTTATAGATAAATATCAGAGGCGTTCATCGTGGACTGACTATTTTTAATTTACTGGCAGAGGCATTCGATTATCAAATTTGGTGAAATACAATTACGGAACCAATTTGTAGAATTTTGCGTCTGCAATTAAAGAAATATAGATGCATTGTCACGATGGAATCAAAAGCTGATTGCTTGACATGATCGAAACAAAGAAACTAATGAAGAAAAAAAATTGAATATCAGTAAACAGTTTTTTTGAAATTTTACAACTTTTGTCTGAAATGTTTTTTCTAAAAACGTTATGTAATGCCCTTATAGCACAAGAATGGCCATAATTCAATCGTAGAACGTGAATCATAGGTCAATTTATATTTTGGCGTACTATGCATGCCGATACAAGTACCATTCACATTCCTTTACGATTATAGTTATAGTCACCTTTATGTTCAGCTCATAAATCCGGGGTCTTTTTGGCTACCCTATATAATATATATGTTATACATTACACAGTCAATAGTCACATGCATAATTTTCGTACGATGCTGTACGTTTATAAAATGTATATAAGTATATCATATTCAAAGTGTTTTAGCAAATGTATACACTTATAGGTCAACGTGTACATTAACTAACAGCAAGTTACAATAAGTATATTTTTACTAAATACATTCTGACTGTGACTTAGATATATCTTCGGATGCAACCATTTGAAATACATTCATACACGTGTAATGTAATAGCACTTTTTCCTTTATTCCCAATGCCATTTTAACTTAGGATGTAACATGTATTGTTAGTACGTAAATACATTGCACATACGAGGGGTGTTCAAAAAGTAAGTTTCCCTGCTCCGGGAAAGAAGCAAAACACAATTTTTAGGTTAAAGTAACATATGTATTTATTGTTTGACTTATAAACTATTTTTCTACATAGTCCCCTTGGACTTGAATACATTTTTTATATCTGTTCTGAAGCTTTGACAAACCTAGTTTATAAAAATCCGTGCCCTGTTTTTTGAATTGATTTTCTTGAATCCGGTACCACGATAAATGCAGATCGTTACTGTGAAGTGCTAAATAAACTTAAAAGTGCCATTAAACGAAAGCGTCCTAAGTTAAAGGAAAGTTTGGGTGGCCATCACTTCAATTCAAATGATGAAGTGAAAGACTTTGTTAAATTATTCTTTAAAAAACAGGGCACGGATTTTTATAAACTAGGTTTGTCAAAGCTTCAGAACAGATATAAAAAATGTATTCAAGTCCAAGGGGACTATGTAGAAAAATAATTTATAAGTCAAACAATAAATACATATGTTACTTTAACCTAAAAATTGTGTTTTGCTTTTTTCCCGGAGCAGGGAAACTTACTTTTTGAACACTCCTCGTACTTATGTAGCTATTCCATCTCTTTTTATTATGTTTAATGGGCCTTTTACAATTATAAGCCATAAATCAGCCATAAATAAGAAGTCAGACGCTAAAAATTGACTGTGATTGATCAATTTTTAGCTTCTGACTTCTGATTTGTAACTAATGGCTTATTGTAGAAGGCTCATAAAAGAGAGATAGAAGTTACTCATACTTAGCTTTTCATGCAGATATAATGTAGACACATTAGTGAATATTAGAATTATATTTTATGTGCATTATGATGTACACACATTACATAAAATATATTTCTAATTCATGTTCACATACGTGTGTAGCTACTTCATCTCTTTTTGTTACGTGTAACAAAAAGGTGTACTGATGTCCTCTTTTTTCTATGTTTAATAAAAAGAGATATGTTTTTTTATGGTCAAATATACAGATATTAGTGATATATGCTTTTATATTTTCAATATCAGAATATACATGCAACTAACATAAATCAAAGCTAACGAGAGTCAAACGCAGATGATCAAACGTAACATCTTAAAAAAAATAATCAAATTACGAATTCTCTGATAAATCCTCATTTTATGTGTACATATATACGCATTATATATATGTGTGTGTGTGTGTGTGTGTGTGTGTGTGTGTGTGTGTGTGTGTGTGTGTGTTATATGTATACAATTTTAATATTGCATATTTAAACATAGGGAATGCATAAATAACTTAGCATTGGTAACTTCTATCTGCAACGTATGTATATTCACACATTATAGTATACATATATGCAATATTGTATAATATTGCCTATATGTGTATTATATTTAAGTACACACACCACTAATATTTTAACATGATTAACTTCTACATCTTTTTATTAAACGTAGCAAAATATAGTATAGCTACGTATATTATATGTGTAATATATCTATATATAGCTAATACATATCACATCCTAAAATGACATTGTACAACAGGAAAAATGCTATTAGGGCCATGTGTCAATGTACACTGTCAATACTGAAGTGAGAAATGCAATATAGACTTTGCAATGATAGATTTCAATAAGCCCTTGGCATCAAAATTGTGGAATTTTGCGATGCGTTCATTGAATAACAGAGATTGCGATGCTTTAGAAGCTGCGGAGACACTGCTAGGAAATACCTTGCATGGTCAGTGATACCATTGTCAAATGGATTGACGTTAATGAGATAAGAAACAAAAAAGTTAAAATATTTAATGAAATTAAAGCTTTCGATGAAAATTCTACGAATATTTATTGTCCGTCGCTCATCAATGATTACTATCCAAGCAGACCTGAGGTATTAGAATCATTGAATTTGTATGATTTTGCCAGATTTTGGAAAATTACGATTGCCAAAAAATGAGTCGAATATTACAAACTTGTATCGGTTTATTTTATAAAAAAACGGAAAAAGTGTTATTTAATTAACCATTATCGATTTAATGTAAAAACTGAACTCGAAAAATACTTTTATTCGCTGCTTCTTTTGTTTAAACTGTGGAGGAATTTGATTGAAATCAAAGGTACATAACGAGACTTACACGGATTCCTTTAAGAATTCAGCGTCTGCTTTGACGAAGGCGATGAAATATCATGAAAGGCTCGAAGAAATACAGTCAGCTTTTGAGCACGTTGCTGAATTAATCGAGAAGCGCGAAGATGATCTGAAAACAATAGATAGAGACAAATTCGATGACAATGAACTGGATTGCAATCCGAAGCTGACGACACGATGAAAGATCTGATAGATTTTGGTACGAGTAAGATTGACGCCCCGATTGATTTATCGCAAATAATGTCACAATTGAACGAAGACCAGAAAAGAGTCTTCGATAGAATATGTCAAGTTTTACAAAATAAAAATCAGATTCTGCGACTGTACGTAAGTGGTGAGAGTGGCACAGGAAAAAGTTTTCTTATTGAAAACGATTAAACATTGGATCAGAATACATTTAAAAAAAACGACTGCCATATCTGCTCTCACGGGTATCCCAGCATTCAATATCAATGGCTTGACGATCCATACAATATTTCAGCTACCCGTCATCCATAAATCTAAAGTAAAATATACGCACTTGTCAGACATGATTTTGAAAACTTTAAGAGACAAATTAAAGACTGTCGAATTATTTATAATCGATGAAGTATCCATAATTTCGAATGTGACATTTATGTTTATCAATCTACGATTATGTGAAATCTTTGATACGATAGATACAGATGATGGTTTCTCTCTGGCAGAAAACACATTCTTCTGTTTGGAGACTTATTGCAGCTTCCCTCTGTAAAAGAACAATCTCTATTTATGAAAATGTCTCGATCAGAATTCACAAGTATTTAGGGATCCACCATGGGTGGATCTGATTTGTGGAGATTGTTCGATTATGATGAATTCTTGATTAATATGCGATAAAGATACGACAACACATATCGTGATAAACCTTTCTAGAATACGAATAGGTTTGGTAACGAATTCTGATATCAATGTTCTTCAGTTGAGAAAAATCTATTTGAAAGGAAGTAGTTGCGACGAAAGATTGAATGAACTTTGCACTTATATGAATCAATTACTGGTTGATACAATATGTTTATTACCCACATGTTATTTGTGCAAGGTTTTGAACATGGCAATGTTCGATTGACGGTGATGAAATTGTACTGATAGCAGAAGATGATGTCGATTGTGCTCCAGCAATGAAAAGAGAGTGCACAAAATTTTGGAAGACAAAGTTTCGGAAACAGCTGGCATTGAAAAAATAATAGTGATTAAAATTGGCACTAAAGTGATGATTCGACAAAACATTGATGTAACTTTGGGACTTGTCAATGGAACGATAGGCAATGTAATTGCAGTTAATCGCTCTGTTGAGGGAAATCTTATTGATTCGATTAAAATAGTTATTTCAGATAACAAAGAAATCATAATAACAAAAGTAGATATTAAATTCGAAGTATTTCACAAAATGGTGGTACATCGGAAACAATTTCTATTGTCTCTCAGTTATGGAATAACTATACGCAAAAGTCAAGGAATTACATGTAAAAATGATGGATCTAGGAATGAATGTGTTCAGTGATGGTCAAGCCTATGTAGGTTTATCACAAGTGAGTACACTGGAAGGCCTACATTTGATAAATTTTAATCCGGCATCCGTTAAAGCAAACTCAGGAGCCATTGTAGAATATATTATAATTGACTGAGCTCTGTGTTCAAAGCTCAGCTACCACAAATCCATTCGTCCGAGAGAAAGGTTGTAAAAATTTACGATTGTCGATAAGCCATACCTAATATCATTGATGATGTACAGAATTATGGTTGCGAAGAACCAGAAAATATAGTTACATGGAAAATATACGGTCTTTGCAATGACGATCATGTTTCGTGTTACGCTAATGTAATATTGCAATGCGTTTCATTGTGCACGTATCAGATAACAAATACTAAAAAATAAAGTATCGAACGCATTGATTGATATCTGCGCGTATGCTGAGCGCAGTGTTGCAATATTCTAGCGGTTAGAAGATCTGTTGGATAACACTTCGAAGAACGAACACAACATGATGTTTCGGAATTTTTCACAGCTCTAATGTCGACGTATTCCGAAATCAATGATGTATTAGAACTCGAATTGAAGCACGTAACATCTTGTTCAAGTGCCAAACTTAATTACAATGTAACTACGTTTGGAAAAGAATTGTTTGCTAATATTACTATACAGTCAATTGTTACGTCCAAACCCTTGAAATTTGGTCGAGGAGACAATAAGGGAGAATGGAGAGGGTATGGAAGGACGGTTAGACTCAATCTCACAGGTATACGCGCGGAGGCGAACACCTGTGAGTCGTACGCACCTTTTAAGTCCCGGAATGTGAGTCAACGTCCCTAGGGACGCTATGACACCTGTTCCGCTGGACAGTGCGAACGTCGGTCCTACTTTTTCAGTCAAGGAACTTAATCCCTTTGATCCGGGACTGGACCTCGTGCGATCTCAGGTATTCGAGGTTAGTGAATGCGAGGGGTGATGTCAATAAAAGACAGGAAAATACCTTAAATTACATTTATTAATAAAATAATAAACAAGGGGTTTTGTACATGGTAACTTCTTTTTACATAAAAATTCTACTATCTATAACTTGTGAATGCGTGTATGTGTGTGGGTGTGTGTGTGGAGGAGAAAGAGTTAGCGGGTACGGGGGGCGAGGAACGTATTGCAGGAGCACATCGGGATGAGGTGTTTAAAAAACACGGTGTAAGGTGCGGGATTTCCGGGGATATATACTGTCACTAATCTGTCCCCTTCGTGAGAGGGGGACGTATAGAATCGGAACATCCGATCCCGGTTGATCGGCTCGGAATTTAATCGAAGGGGCGGGAGTTGATCCGAAGGAGGAAGAGGGAGTGGGTATCTTTGTTCGTAAGGAGGAGGGGGAGGGAATCGTTGCTCGAGAGGAAGAGGGAGAAGGAATCATTGTTCGGGAGGAGGTGGAGGGAATCGTTGCTCGAGAGGAGGAGGGGGAGGGAATCGTTCCTCGAGAGGAGGAGGGGAATAACCAAGGATTTCTTGGATATCAAGGTCGATGACAGGAGAAGAGGTAAGGTCCAATGGTTGCGTTGGTGAGTAGGAGATTTCTGTGAATTGTTCTATAGTTTGTGTCGGCGCGATATTGGGTAGCCCTGGGGAACGGTTCCGCCTACTCCTCCGGCTATAGGGGGGTCGTCCGCGTTTCTT
>JAANIC010006515.1:283859-341508 GCA_017607545.1 Acromyrmex charruanus
TTTCCACGCTGGGAAACGCGGGGTGGACTGTAAATAATTATGACTTACTTATAAGTTGTCTCCAAGATATCGGGTAGGTTCTAGACGAGTGGGCCAAGGAGGTCCGTCGTCAGCGAAGAGTGTCTGGAGTAGTCGTGGGGTATGACTAACTTCAGTTGTGATTATTATTTTTTTTTTTTTNTTTAAAACATTCACACTCGGACGGGATCGAACTGGCGTGATTAGCGCGAGTTAACTATTTTCGGACTGTTCAAGATAACGAGTAACTACTCCACTGATGTGCACTTAATGGTTTTAAATTCTGTACTAACTCGGACTGGATGGTTTTAAATCCCGTACTGACACACTGTGCTTCCGCGGGACCTCTATTTATATCCCGAAAAAAGGGTGTTGAGCTCTTTGTCTAGGATGCTAATGTTAGTTGTAATATCACGCAAGATTTACGATTTTTATAATGTTTTATCGTGGTTACTCTAAAGTACATAGAGTAGTTTTGAGAATAAGAGAAAGTGATTTATGGTTTAAAAAGCCAAGATTGCTTCGAGACGGATGACGAATTCTATTATTCTCGCGGAAAATAGACTAGATAAGCAAATGGTTACCATGCTATCATTGTCAGTGCGAGTCTGGTTTCAGATAACGCTCCTGTTGAAAGTTATTCTATGCGTTTACGATTTTTTTTAAGTGCGATATGGCGCTTGTTTTAAGATAAAGTTATTAGTCAGTCTCGGATGATAAAGCCTAGAATTTTACTATTGCGTGACTTCGGTACATTTGTAATGTCTTTGTCTCTTTTTGGGCCTACATTAAGCTTATCATTCTTTCCGGGTTGATTGACGTTTACAAGTTTTCGCCGCCCCTGTCCGGTCCCTCTTTCAATTCTATCCGTTATCAGAAGGCGTTGCTCGGGTCTCGTAGACGCCCACCATAATCGCGGCGAAGAGAAAAAAAAATATCGTGGCGTCTGTAGGACGTAACACAATATTAAAAAGGAAAAAAGGTGTCATTCTGCAAACTTTGATTGATTTAGAATTTTCAAAATGGGAAACGATAAATGGCAATTGTAACGAATGTAAGGGTATCGTTCTGAAAAAGGAACCGTAATCGAATCGACTTTATCCGTCTTAGTAATACAGCTCAATTTATACACTTTTCTAAACGGTGCTTCTAAAAAAATTATCGACAATCGGATTAACGCCGTACCGATGAGTACTGTCATGATTAATAAAAAAAAAGTACAAGGTACAAATAAGCGCTATATTTCACGAGGGCGAAGAAATGAATCGTGATCACTACACGTGTGTATGTTGAGAGCAAACAAAAAATCGGAATGGTGTTCTCTATGATTTACTCTAATGATTTACAAGTTATCAATTAGAAATGACCCAAAGGAACACAAGGGGCATACATGTTGTTCTTCGAGCAGATTAAATAAGTGCGGAAATAACTTTTACATATAATGACACTTTCTTGGAATAGAACGGAATTCTTCTGGTACGTTTACGAGAATTTTAATAAATTATTGAGGTTTATAATTAAATTTTATTTTCAGAATATTGAAACTATTAATTGTCTGCTTTAGAGCTGTATAAAAGTTGCCGTAAGCGTTGAAATAAAGCATCGATTGCTCTAGCACTGTATAAGGGTTGCCGTAAGCACGGAAATAACACATCGGCTGCTCTGACGCTGTATGTAGACTGCCGTAAGCGTAGCATTAAAACGAATGCAATAAAGTTTTGGCTTGCCCTAGGTATCGATATATTACTATAAATAATAAAAATTTCTTATTGTAGTCGATGAACTTCATGATATTTTAGAGTACTATTAAGAAATGAATCTCTATGTCGTGTTAAAATCGAAGAGACGAAGAAAATGTGGTTGAGTTCTCACGAGAATGGGCGATAGAGGGGCCCATTCTTTATTTTAAGTATATTTATACAATTCGCATGACCCAGATTTTAATGGATCATGGGTGCTTTGAGGCCTACCTTTTTGAGATACAGCATAACGCGTCCCCGATTTGTGTGCATTGTCGTGCGACTGCGAATATGGCGATGCACATGCTGTTGTTTTGCTCATCTTGGGAAGGAGAGGACGTCACTTTTTGAGCGGTTGGGGCTCGATGTCTTTGACAAGACATACGGCTTCATTGTCAGGGCAGCTATTCGCTCCGCTGCGTGTTGGACGGCCCCTCGCGGATTTTTGCGAGGCAATCATGCGCAAGAAGGAGCGGACCGAGTGGGAGCGTCAGGTCCTGAAGAGGCAAGGGGCTCTTTTAGCTCAGGCCTGTTTAGTGCCGTTGTTTCCTCACCAGAATGGGCGATGGAGAAGACCATTCTTTATTTTAAGTATATTCATAGAATATTAAGTATATATTTTAAGTATATTCATAGAATATTAAGAATTCATTCTGTTGCAATTGAAATAAATATGTAATATAATAATCAATATTTATTATAATTATAAGTTACACATATACACTATTAAATATAATATATATGCATATGATATATATTTATATACCATATTTCAATTTTTTCTAACTGTATTGAATTGTAGTTTATAGAAGGTTATGTGATAAGAGTCGAAAATATATACATTTGTCGAAAATATATACATACTCTCTTGCATTACTAGAAAGCTGCCCCGTATATTTGTACTCTGAAAAGTAAATGATATATCCCTAAAAAAATCATTAAAATGAAAAGATCAAGCCATGTTCAAAAACAGATCTTCAAAAATGTAAATCTTTCAAAATTTAAATGATCATCTAACAATATATATTACCATAAAAAGTAAGTGATATATTATTCAAGGTCCCTGTTCAAAGTAAATATACATAAAGCGTATATTCTCAAAAATATAAATCTTTAAAAATATAAACGATTATCTGATAATATATTATCTAACAATATACATTAGCATGAAAAGTAACTGATATATTATTCAAGGTCCCAGTTTAAAGTGAACATACATAAAGTGTATTCTCAAAAATGTAAACCTTTAAAAATTTAAATGATTATTTGATAATATATTACCATGACAAGTAACTGATGTTATTAAAGGTGCCAGTTCAAACTGAACATACATCAAGTGTATCCTAAAAAATTTAAACTTTTAAAAATTTAAATGATTATCTGATATTACCATGATAAATAATAGATATATTATCAAAGATGCCAGTTCAAAGTGAACATACATATAAAGAGTATTCTCAAAAATGATTATCTTTAAAAATTTAAATGATTATCTGATGATATATTACCATGACAAATAACTGATATATTAATAAAGGTGCCAGTTCAAAGTGAACAGACAAGTGTATCCTAAAAAATTACAACCTTTAAAAATTTTAATGATTATCTAACAATATATACTATGACAAGTAACTGATATATTATTGAAGGTGCGAAGAAGTTCAAAGTGAACATACATAAAGTATATATTATCAAAATTTAATATAATATATTACTATGAAAACTAACTTAAATACATACATATATACATACAAGTAAAACAGATTACAATTTCATTCTAGAAAATAAGTGCGATATGTTATTCTTAGTGCACAAAACATACAAATCGTTTATTGAGATTTGATTTGAAATTTATACTAACTCGTACAATGAAAAATAATTGCTCTTAATTCCAGAGTACCAATTTGTTAATGACTCGGAAAAAGAACCTGGTGACCTGCTTTTAAAAAACTTTTGATGGATGGAATATTGAAATAAAAGAGTTATGAAAATGGTTCGGATTAAAAATTTACAATCTTTCTTTAATAAAATTTCGAATTTTCGTACCATTTTCTATTTTGAGTTTATACCGTACTTTCAGCGAATGATTTATTGATCAAAAAACGTTACCTTATTACCTGAAACGAGCAAATATTAAATAAAATAACCCAAAATTCATAAATACAATGTTCTCGGGTCAAGTACAAAGAAACTATATGATTAAAAATTTACTGATACTAATATATTCACTTCGTTATAGAGCTTTTGAAAATACCGTTCTAATGTAATACTTTTCGTACTTCAAGTATTGTAATAATTGAGGAAATGAACGGAATAAAGGGCTAATTACAAAATCTTGATTTTAATAAAAATTAAAATAATTTGCTACTTTTTTATCATACACAAACGGGTACAGTATCAAATAAATTTGTGTAATGTCCTTAAGAAGTTACAATATATTTCCCTATTACGATCAATATTATATAAAAAAGCTAATTTTTCTTGAAAAAGGACCTAAGTGGAATTGCCTTCATTTTTCGATTACTTTGTAAAAGCTTCGACATTATTTCTAAGTGGATACCGAGAAACTCATCAAAGTTTTGAGAGCAGGCCGTCATATTCTTTTTCCGAGTCATTAACAAATTGGTATTCTGGAATTACAAGCAATTATTTTTCATTGTACGGGCTATAAATTTCAAGTCAAATCTCAATAAACGACTTTTATGTTTTGTGCATCAAGAATAACATATCACACTTATTTTCTAGAATGAAATTGTAATCTGTTTTACTTGTATGTTCGTTTTGAACTTGTACCTTCAATAACATATAAGTTACTTTTCATGATAATATATTATATTAAATTTTGATAATATATACACTTTATGTATGTTCACTTTGAACTGACACCTTCAACAATATCAGTTACTTGTCATAGTAATATATATTGTTAGATAATCATTAAAATTTTTAAAGGTTGAAATTTTTGAGGATGCACTTGATGTATGTTCACTTTGAACTGGCCTTTATTGACCTTTGAACTTTATTAATATATCAGTTACTTGTCATAATATATCATCAGATAAACATTTAAAAACAATGTAGTCAAAAGAAAGGTAAAGAGCCAGTAAAGTAGCAAAGAACTTTAATTTAAATTAAATCATAAAATTCATATAATAATTATAATTGACAAAAACAAACGTTTCGACTCCGCTCGAGTTATTTTCAATGTCGTAATATTTAAACATCGCTATAAACCAACAATATACATGGTATTGCAAAACTCATTATAATTTATAAATAATTTATATTCTTCACTTCGTATAGTACGCTGCGAGTCATTTATATCGAAAATCGAAGTAATCAGAAAATAATATTCTTGTCAGTAATATCGGTAAATGTGTTGAGAATCCATTAATAAAAAGAGAGAAAAAACGCAGACAGATGGAAATCCATATTGTGGTACAATATATTGGTTTTTTTAATTGAAGCAAATTTGCAAAAATAACAAACATCTAACTTCCATGTCAGATAAAACATTTAAATTTTTAAAGATTTAAATTTTTGAGGATATACTTTATATGTATGTTCACTTTGAACTGCACCTTTAATAATACATCAGTTACTTGTCATGTTAATATATTATCAGATAATCATTAAAATTTTTAAAGGTTTATATTTTTGAGAATACGCTTTATGTTCACTTTAAACTGGGAATAATATATCAGTTACTTTTCATGGTAATATATATTTTTAGATAATATATTATCAGATAATCGTTTACATTTTTAAAGGTTAACATTTTTGTGAATACGCTTCATGTATGTTTACTTTGAATAGGGACCTTGAATAATATATCAGTTACTTTTCATGGTAATATATTGTTAGATAATCATTTAAATTTTGAAAGGTTTACATTTTTGAATAAATATCTTTGCGTGCGAGAAATTAAGCTGTGTTTGAGAAGAAGATAGCAACGCATAAAAGATAGTAAGTATACATGGTATGTATAGTGTGCGGTGGGGATCACGCCTGGAGGCGGCGGTAGGGACTGCGCCCGGGGGCGGCGGCGGCGAATCGCGCCCGGCGGCCATTGACCTTGCGCCACGTCTTCACCGCGACGCGAACGCAAGTTTCCGCTACGTAATTTCCCGAACCCGGGGCATCCTCGTCTTCCGTACCGCCATCCGCCTCGTCTAGTCACTATGACGTCATTTTTGCTCCTCCCCCTCCCCCTGTGACATCTCCCTCTCGCCTAGTGACATCACCCCTATGACGTTATCCCCCCCCTGTGACGTCACTCTCTCGCCTAGTGACGTTACCTCCTCCCCTCCCCGCGAACCTCCCGCGCCACGGGTACTTCCCCCTCCCCTCTTGGAACTCCTGGGTTTGAACCCGTTTTGTCTTATTACTACTTTGTCTATAACTACTCGGTTATCGGTGTCACGTTAGCTCTTTTATATATACCTTGTTCAGTCTTTACAGTCACAGCTCTTACGATTTTATTCGTACCAGGATGTATTTCCAAAATTCGGGTGAGTTTCCACTTAGAGGCTTACTTTCATCCTCCTTCAACATAACTAATTGACCAACCTTGAATACATTTCTGGAGTCAGTTTTCCACTTAGTTCTCTGTTGACACGTGCTTAAATACTCCTTCTACCATTTAATCTAAAACCGTTGTTTTAGTCGTTACATGTTGCCATCTTGACAACCTATTTACTGGAACCTTTCTTAGATCCACTTCAGGATGGCTTTGTAGACTCTCTTCAATTAGGAAATGGTTAAGAGTTAAAGCATTCAAGTCATTCGGATCGTCCGATAGGGAAGTCAGAGGCCTGGAATTTAACTTAGCCTCCACTTGAACCAATATTGTCGTCAACTCTCGAGATGGTCAAGCAAGCTTCTATAGACCGCTTCAAATGCAACTTTAATAAACGTACTGCCGACTCCCAGAGTGGAGATTACTTCATAATGTGGGGATCCAGGTATGAAATGCCAGATTATTTGTTCAGACATCGCTAACTCTTGGACAGAGTCCTTAAATTCTTTAGTCTTGAATAAATTTATTGTATTAGGTGTACAAATAAGTTTCCGTTGTTTTTTATCAAAAATTAATTAATTAATTGATTTCAAACGATGTGAAATTACTTGTTGAGTCACTCCTAATATACAATAAGTGCAAGTTCTTCTTTTTGCGTTTGGCACGAATCTTCATTCAATAATGCTTCCAATTCCGCGTCTTCGTACACTTTCGGCCTTCCGCTACGTTCTTTGTCTTCGACGTCAAATTCACCGTTCTTAAATTTTTGAAACCATTCACGACAACTTGTCTCACTTAAGGCAGCATATGCTTCTACAAGCAATCGATGAGCCTCAGCTGCAGATTTCTTCAAATTAAAGAAGTAAATCAAAAGTTCCCGCAAATGACGCTTATTCGGCTCAAAACTCGGCATTTTCGCACAAAAAAAAATATATGATGCTGATACAAAATCGCTAGTATTTCAAGATTATGTTGTTGACAGATGTCCAACCTTACGATATAATGTTTTACATCAGACAATTTTAACCATAGCTTGCTAGTGGTGTCGTCTTTTGTCAAACAACGGAAACTTATTTGTACACCTAATAATATGCGTTCTGCACTAACAAAATTGGTTCCATTGTCGGAATACAGATTTCTAACCTTTCCTCTCTGAGCTATAAATCTCTTCAACGATAAATGAATCGGCACTCAAATCATTTATCAATTCAACGTGTACTGCCTTTACAAACATACAGACAAAGATTGCTACGTAAGCTTTATATTACTTGCTGTTGCGCCGAATACGGTCTCGAATGTAAAAGAGGCAATAATCCCGTATTATGAAAGAGTCGTGCAGTGCTGACTCGGACCTTCGGTGACTGTCCCATGAGCTGCCAACTAGTCTTGGGACTAGCCTTTCGGCACTTATACATTTGTGTAGTATTTCTTTGACTCTATTTCTTGTGAATATTGGCCAAAATTTTTCCCTGATATTGCTTAATGTGATCTGAACTCCGGCATGAAGCAACTTCTCATGATAGTATATAATTACCAGTCTAGTGAAACAATGATGTAATGGTAGTATATAGGATGCTTAGTTTCTTCCGGCAGAACTGCGTGCTTCAGTCTTCCTCCAACTCTTAAAACTCCGTTGTCAAGAAACGGTAAAAGGGCTATCAGTCTCGAACTTCTTTGCACTCTCTTGATCTTAACATCTCTATTTTACCTGAAAACTCTTCGGTTTGTACTAACTTAACTATCGTTAACTTCACTATCTCAATTTCTCCCGCATTTATCGCGTCTATTCTGCGGCTTTCTTTATTACATCTTGTTAATAAATCTTAAAACGTACGCTATTACTCGCAATAATTTATACAACGAGGAAAATCTCCTATATTCAATAACAGTAAATTAGTTCGCAACTAGTAACCACTGTTATCATTGCTTGCTTTTTTCCCTCAGGTACGTTTTTAAATAATTCCACACTTTCTCCGGGCTACGTTTCAGCATCTTGCCTCAACCATTGAGATCCATATCACCAAATATTAGATTTAACTAACTGCTTTGGAGTCGTACCCCTCGAAACTATTATAGATACGCATTTTAGAGTTCCTACGTGTTTCCACTCGGAAGGTGAGGAATCATTATGGATTTTGTTAATTCAGTTCGCGACAAACACATGCCTTTTCTACAGAAAGAGCCTATCCAAACCAATACGATCCTAGAATTTGTCCAGTAAACCTTGTGCTCTATTTTTAGCTTTAAATTAGTTAATACTCGACTCATTAGCTTTATTAACAAAACGGCTCCGCATAATTCTAAGCGAAGTAGCGACAATGTTTTCATTGGTGCTACGCGCGATTTGGAATAAATTAAAGTAACTACAACTTTCCTCCACTCACTTCTTTCGCGTATATACACGCACGTGCCGTATGCCCTTTCTCTTGCGTCACAGAATCATGCAGAACCATGCAATCGCAATTGGCTCTGGTCCTCTCCTGATATGAATCTAGGAATTCGTAACTCATTGAATGCATCTAATTGTGATCTTATTCGTTCCCACTTCCTATGAATATGTATAGGCATTAATTCGTCCTATTTGACGTCTGAATTCCACATGCTTTGCATTAAAATCATCGCTAACGTCACTATCGGTCTTATTAAACCTAACGGATCAAATAGTTTACATATTTGAAGCACTTTCCTCTTTGTTGCGCTGATTCACCTCCCTTCGGATCATTTTGTACTGAAATATATCTTTATGTGAATCCCACAATACTCCTAATAGTCTTGACTCTTCTTCTTTAGTAATCTACGCTCTCTCTTTTAAAATGCTTATCATTCGCTGTATCTACGTTGCTCCTCCATTTATGTAATTTAAATCCTCCCCTTTCTATAATAACAATTCTATTAATTCCTCCTTTAAGAGTAAGATTTCCGCCTTTGTTACTACCTGTTAATAAATCATCTATATAGAAATTGTTAGTACTTCAGCTGCTCTAGAGTAATTTCGATTTCAGCTAACTGATGCAAACACCTTACAGCTAAAAATGACGCGAGTTTTTGTACCATAGGTCACAGTAAGCAACTCGAATTTATGCAATTCATCTTCCGGGTCTTCCCACCACAAGATACTTTGCAGTGAAGTCTGCTTCTAATCAACCAGTATCTGTCTATACATTTTTTTATGTGAGCACATAATACATACTTGTAACATCAAAATTATTAAGGAAAACAAGTCTGATTGCATTGTGGGATCCTTATATAAAGCGTCATTTAAAAATTTCCCTTTGGCATATTGACTAGAAGCGTCGAAGACTACTCTAGTTTTAGTAGTGCTACTGCTCTCTTTTATTACCGCATGGTGTAGCAGAAATATACAAAGCTATCATCTTTATTCATCTTTACTCGCTTCATATGTCCTAACTGCTGATATTCTTTCATAAATGTAATGTATTCCCACTTTAACTCAGGTTCGTAACTGAATTTTCGCTCTAAAGCAAAAAATTTCTTCAAGACTACCTCTTTTGAACCGCTCAACAATGACAATATCTCCCTTTTGATTGGCAGCTTGACTACAAATCTACCGTCATCTCGTATGTAATTAGTTTCAAATAGTTTTTTGTAATATTCTTCTTCTGAAGTACTGTTTTCAGTATTCATATAACTTTCTACTTCCCAGAATTTCTGAACCGCCTGACTTAATTCCTCTATTATCAAATTGCAACTTGTTTGTAAATGCTTATTTGACCAGACCGTGTTAATTGATCCTAATATTAACCAACCTAGTAACGATTTCTGTAATATTAGCTTATTTCTACCCAATTTTATTTGGCCCAATTTTATTTATGCAAACTAGGTTCCAAAATTTCTTTGCACCGATATATCTATCTTACTTAAAATATCTACCTTACTTGGAATATTGAACCTCGGATTCGCTAATTTAATATTTTTTGGTATGTTTAAATTTTCTACATTTACTTCGATTGTGGGTTTCGCGTGATTTTCTCCAATAATATGAATTGCATATCTATTCCAAAGGTATTAAAACGTGAACTTACATGTAACTGTGCTGATTTCATGGTATGTGATACGTGCTGATTTATACCCTTGATCTCTATATAATTATCCTTTGTTCTTACGTTTAATTTTTTAATGAACTCTTCAGTAATAAAATTAGATTGAGACTCGTTATCATTAAAATTAGATTGAGACAAGTAATGCCTTACCTTCTGTGTAATGCCCGTTGCGATCTTTGATTAATACTACTGCCGTAGATAACAATACTTGAACTGAGGTAAATCTCCTTTTTTGATTGTACGTATGTGCATATCGTATCTTCCTTCTTATTCGCTCATTACTGGAATTAGGATTTGATTTACTTGTATCTTCATTCTTCTCTCTTACTGAGAATCGTCATGTAAAAAAGTACTGTGCTTTTTCATGCATTTTCTACAATGGCTGGCATTACAATTCCTAGCCAAGTGCTTGCCCTTCAAACAATTAAGACATAATTTTAAAGACCTTACCTTACTTAAACGATCTATAATCATACGTTCTTTGAATGTTTTACATTGATAAATTTGATGGTCGCCTTTACAATGGGCACATGCTTGTTACTGCCGCATGTGTGTTTGTTTTATCGGTAATTTGACGAAACTTATTACATGATTCTATAGATAGACTCCTTCTTGCAACGGCTTCTAAAGTCTTACACCGTTTTGTCAAAAACTATCAACTCGTCAAATTTTGATACTCTATTATCCAGGCTACCCTCACACTCCTTTATTGTAAAATAGCCTAGTTTATTAGCTAATATACAATATATATATATATATATATTAATAAATCGGTCGTTTCAACGCAGCTAATGCTCTGGTGCTTTAATGTACCATCTAACAAACTTCTCAATGCCACGCTGTTTTCTTTTTCAAAACTGGTAATTCGAAAATGGATTTGATATAATTTTGGACACTTACACGCTCATTTTCATATTTTGTCTTTAATCTAGACCAAGCGTCACTATAATTTACGCTCGTGATTTCCAATGACTCTATTGTTTCTGCCACGTCGACCTTTAATGCGGACTTTAGACAATACAATTTTTGAATATCGTTAAAGCATCATTGGAAAATTATTATCATTGGAAAAGTATTAACGAATCGAATGTACTGAAAAATGGATGCCATTCTTCATAGGCTCCACTAAAGTTAGGCAGATCAATTTTAGACAATCGTATTAGGCATCATTTACTCTGCTTCCTATGTTATTGGATATCATGGTGGGTGCCAAGCTGACTTGGTCCAAATTTGAAGCTAATCTAATGCGTTTCTTTATTTTATGTTCTTTTACGTATTAATTTTAAATGAACGTATTTTTCCTCATAGCTAACTATTTCTTGCTCTACTTGTGCTTTGGTTTCTTCTTTATCATGAATGCTTAATTCCATCAAACTCTCCTCTAAGATTTTCTTAACTCTTCTAACTTGTCCACTCTTATTTTTAATTTAATATAAAGGCTATAGTATTTATATCTATAACCTTTATAAAATTTTCCACACACGTGAAACCAACCTTTGCTACTTTTTTTCTTAACTTTATTTTTTGTAAATCGATGTTCTCCGCCATTTTGAAAATAATTTAGTATATGCGCGGGTTTGTTTTGAGGAAGAACTTATACGGTAAAATTAAATGTTACTAACCAACTATCTGTTACAATAAATATGAAATGTTTAAACTTATTCGCCCTACTGTATGTATAAAGACTCGCCGCCTCGTGTCTAATTGACTCGCTGCCTCGTCTATGGAAAGAATTCGCCGCCTCGTCTATGGAAAGAATTTAGCCGCCTCGTGTATGTGGCCTCGCTGATCCTTGCCTACTGCTTCTTGAGAAAGTCTCACTTGCGCGAGAGCTCGTCGTCTCGCTTGTAAAGATGGCGTCGTCCGCCTTCGTAACGATACACGTGTTTGCAACATAGCGACCTCTTGCGAGAGCTCCCCCTTTTTCTTGTAATTGTGCTTCACCTTACATAAAGGAGTGAATAACCTCTGTCGACATCTCGACAGACTTTTATCGCGCTACCTCGTTGCCGAGAGCTCGCATGTAGTCGTCCCGCCGTGTTCACTTGTTGTGTTCGATAATTGCCCAGTTTTTCTTACCTAGCTTCATATTTCTGAGATCCGGCTCGAAGGACCATGAAATCGTTGACTGCAATCTTGGGTAAATGACCGCGTATGTTTGGCACCTCGTATGTTTTACGTTAGAATCTTTATTGGCATAAATGAATGTGTGCTACACTGGCTCTGTTCGCTTAAATCTCTCGATTATTGTAATAAACTTATAGGAATACTAACGACAGGAATACTAACGCGCGCATACTAACGGCGCTCTATGGATCAGAACTACATAATAACTAAGTCAATCGATAATGCAGTCGATAATCAGCGTCACAGAGCCGCGCAACATAAAAGAAGATTCAGATAGACAGCTCTTTTACATTTCTTTAACAATTTTATCAGTGCAATTAAAAAACAATCCGATACTCAAAGGGTTCAATATTCATTTTAATTTCATCATTCTAATTTATAATTTAACGAAATTAACATATTGAAAGTATGTGAAAAATAAAGAGATAGTGTAGTAGAAGGGAAAGGTAAAAAGAAACGTGTTTTTATAAACGTGTGAATACGTCCGTTCAGTATGCGTTCCGCGCGTAAAGTATTCGCGTCTAACGATGAGCGCCGCTCTTGCCCGTCTCCTCTACGCGGCCTGTGATACGTTAACTATTTCTTCTTGTAATTTGAAAACTAAGCTTCAGACAAAATTTTCGCAACAGTGGTGACGTTACGGGAGAGGGGGAGGGTGCTGACGTCACAATAGGTGACATCACTGGGAGAGGGAGTAACGTCGCGAGAGAGCGGGAGGGGGTTGACGTCACAGTGAGTGACATCGCGGGAGATGATATCACGGGTGTAGTTTCTGTACATCAGTCGCGCTGCTACGTAATTACCCCATATCCGTGACATCCTCCTCCCCCGTACCGTGATATTATCCTCCGCGATGTCATCCCCTGTGACGTCATCCCCCTTCCCTTTCCTGTAACGTCATCCCTTTGCCGGGTCCGCGTCGCGAGGTGACGTCACGCGAGGTCAGTGGCCGCCGGGTCCTATCCGCCGCCGATTTCCATCACCGTCTCCGGGAACAGTCCTCACCACGCGCTATACTTACCATTTATATATATCATTTATATGTACGTCTCTTCTACATACCGCCATCTTCTTCTCGTATGCAAAATATTTTATTTATTTATTTAATTTATTATATTTTATTTTATTTATAATTCGAAGAGTGAATCGAACGCTTAGTAAGAGTGTGATGATACCGTCGGGTGCGATGATGTCGCGCGTAATGCGATACCGAAGAGATAAGATGGAAAGAAGGAAAAAATGGCAATGAAACAAGGAATACAATTGTTCTAAGAGTAATATTTCAATAAGTATTTATTTTTTACATCGTTTACAATGTTAAAATTAAAAATGAACATCAGAATGTAACAATAATAATAATATATATTCTCTTATCAAATAACATAATAGTTATTGTTGTTATCATCATCATCATCATCATGTTCTCTTTTACGTTTTCCACACAATCTACCGTTCATTGTTGTAGTATCATTCTCCATAATCCTCACATTCCTTCCTCAATATTCCTTCAACCGTATCACGTAATTGCAAAATCGCAGTATCCACAATATTTCTGAAACACAAAATGGTAAAATTAACAATTACGCCAATTAATGTATCCTGTTTGCGCATAGTGTACCGTTGCATACGAAATAGATCAAAATATAATCACGCACAAAGTGCCATAGCGGGAGTGTACATCGAAATTCCATAATACAAAATAGCAACATCTCATCTAGCATATCATGTCTAACGCGAATTTGTCGATATCTTTGATTATTAATTAATTTAAGTATTTACTTAAAAGTATTAACAAGGCTCTGTACTTATAACAAAAGGTAGTATACAAGAAGGGCAAAGAGCCAATAACGTATAAAAGAATTTTAATTTAAATAAGCAAAATTAATACAAAAACAATTAAAATAAACAAACATTTCAACTCCAATCGAGTCATTTTCAATGTAATTTTACAATAATAACATTGTTCTAAATTAAAAATTTGTACATAATCTTACAATATTCTTACAATTCCTTAATATAAAATTTTTCTTTCTGTGTAATACGCTGCGAGTCATTTTTATCAAGAATTAACAAAGTCATAAGAAAATTCTGGAAAAGTAACTGTGAACAAAAAGAATTAATATTAATTATAATACATAAAAATTAGTAATATAATAATGTACCTTAGTAAATATGTTAAGAGTTCAATAATACACAACGAGAAAAAAATGTAGACTGTAGTCCATTTCGTGGTACAATATAATAGTTTTTTTATTTTATAAGTTATTATAAGCAACTTTGCAAAGGTAACCAGCATCTGACTTGCACGATGTCAAATAACGAAATGTCAAGCAGAAAAACATTATCGAGAACGAAAAACGGCAAAATAGGGGGGAAAAAGGAGAGAAGATATTAGGAAGGAGAAAGAGAATGTATAATATCAGAATACAATTTCGGCAAAGACTCCGTGTCATTTTGTCTATTTATTCCCTGCTTCTGTTTTTTGGACCATTTCAGAAATCAACCTTTTATTATATGAAGGCTCTACATCTAACATCCACTTTATCCCATTTAAAGTTATGATTCTCCTCAATACGATGGTTGGAAATCACTGATGGAAATTTTGAACTTATATTGATATCAGAAACATGTTCCTGCAATCTGGTCTTTAATTGTCTTTTAATTTGGCCAACATAACTGACATCACAATCCTCGTAAGATATTCTGTAGACCACATTTTGATTCTGAACGTGTTCTAAATCATCCTTTCCTCTCTTTATGAAACTTTTTAATGTGTTAGGAATGGTAAAAGCCAATTTACAATTAAACATGTTAACAATAGGTATAAATCTTTCGGATATCGTATTAACATATGGAATCGTAAAAAATCTCTCAGTGTCATCCTTATTCTTATTCAAATTATTAATCTTATTAATGTGATATTTAATTCTATTATGAATAGTCGAAAAAATAAAACGTAACGGATACCCAATCTGTAAAAAAATCTTAATAGCGTCAATCAAATTATTTCGTTGGAATTTTGGATGATACAAACAAAAAATCTTATCCACAACTCCATAAATTACAGCTCTTTTATGACAAAGTGGATGGTGTGAATAGAAATTAAGAAATCTACCGGAAAAGGTTGTTTTACGGTATATATCAAAAATAAGATTCCATTCTTCAATAATCAACATCGTATCTAAAAAACTTATTTTTCCATCAAGGCCAATCTCCATGGTGAACTGCAATCTAGTGTGCAACGAATTAAAAATATCCAAAATATCACAAACACTCTCAGACGGAGCAGTTAAGATAATATCATCAACGTATCGATAATAAAATAGCAATCGACAAGGCAGCATTCCGATAGCCATTTTTTCGAAGTCCTGCATAACCATATTTGTAACAGGTGACAAGGGTGAATCCATGGGGGTCCCAAATATTTGCTTGTATATTTTTTTATTAAAGATAAAAACCGTAGAATTTAAAACCATCCGAAAGGCAATTAAAAATTCGTCCAAAGGAATTTTAGTCTTCTTGGATATAGCATCCCACTTTACAACCACACTATCAGATGCCAAATCTATAGGTATATTAGTAAATAGAGATATCACTTCCAAGGAAATCAACATAGAATTCCAGTTTGACATCCTTAAGTTTATTAATTAAGTCAAAGCTATTTTTTATAAAACTAGGAGTCTCTGGTATAGAATCTGTAATGATGTTATGCAGAAACAATGATAGATTATATAATGGGCTATTTAAAGATGAAGGCTATTTAAAGATTAATTTAGAATAATGTTTATATTATTGTAAGATTACATTGAAAATGACTCGATTGGAGTTGAAACGTTTGTTTATTTTTTTTAACGTTTGTTAATTGTTTTTGTATTAATTTTGCTTATTTAAATTAAAATTCTTTTATACGTTATTGGTTCTTTGCCCTTCTTGTATACTACCTTTTGTTATAAGTATTTACATTGTCTGCATCAATTGTTACTTATCGACAATCTCAATATTAATCCGAAATGATTTAGTGCTTTCTGAATGATGCTAGCAGATTTTTTATGTATTCGTAGCGTACTGTTTGATAATCTTTTTGTTCTATCTGCCAAAATCATGGCGTGCACATGTAATCTGTAACGTGCAATAAATCGTTTATATTCGACCAAATTGATAGAACGAACTAACAAATTGATAGAACGACTAACCGGTTGAGTGACAAACTGACTGACCATGAAGGCTGTGCGGGAATTTATAGTAAAAATGTATGTGACAACATGAGATCATTTAAAAAAAGAATCCTCAGTCCAAGTATAGTGCCACTTGCAAAAGTACAATGCTCCTGTCAAAAGTTTATACCTCAGCTAAAGTCGCAACGCGAGATACAGATTACTAAAGCCATCTATTGGAAAAATAATGGATTTCTTTTTACTACATTTAATATATATATATATCTTGAGATGTAAGTTAATTTTTATTATTTATAGATAATAAATATTGAGTATTTATATTAAAAAATATTAAAGGAAATTTTTAACACAAAGTGACATTTTAAAGTCAATCAGTATTTTGAAAAGTTTTCATGTAAATATCTAAAAAAATAAAACGCTTTTTTTGTATTGTATTATATTAATTTATTAAATATAAAAATTGTCAGGGGACGGTTATATACTATATTTCATAATAAAGGAAAATTTTGAGGAATTTCAAGAGGAAGATTACGTACAAATAAAAAAACGTAGAAATGTAAAATGTACAAATGTTAATCAATTTTTTTTTATAACTTTTGACAATTTTCATTTATTTCTCAATTTGTTTCTTATGGTAATCGCTTGATTTATTTCTCGAACTTGAATGTATGTTCACGTATGCACATAGTATAATCTCTTCAGGTATTTCTATTGGATTAATGATAGGACTTTTCTTAACAACGTTTTAAAAATAAATGCATCTTTTCATAGATTAGACTCATATCGTGTAAATTCTGCATTCATAATATGTGCAGTTTGTAGTTCTTCGGATGGATATAAACAATTCCCTCGCGAAATGAATCGCATTCAGTCCACGTTGTCGACAAGTGACAAGAGATGGGTTTCAGTTCCGAAGTTTGGATACTTATTTTTAAATCGATACTCAACGTAGCCAGCCACGTGTTTCAAGCTTTCATCTTCAATTATGTCCATGACGTCTAATTCATCGAGTGATGTTAAAAGTTGCTCTTCCTCCGAAGAAATGACGAATGATGATAAATCGCAGACGGGTTGATCTTCATCATCATCATCAAAATTTGCGAACACCTCTTCCACATAATTTCTTTCTTCTTCTTCCTGAACGTAAGGCGATAGCATATTAGTTACGATGTCAGACGAACCGACATTGTCAAGCGGGGATACGAGAGAAGATACATTTGGTTTTATTTCTGTTGTGTTCGAAGTTGAGCAAAAAAGAATAGATGAATGTTTTCTCAAAATGTATCTTTTTAGACTGAAATCGAGCGCAATCTATTAAATGATCGTACGTTCCTCCCATGGATCTTATAAAAGAAAACAAATTCCAACAAGTCCTGATTTAATCGATTTGTAAGAACGTATTTCATTTGAAATTCTTTGTTGGAATATTTTTCTTTTAAATATATTAAGAGCTGTTGTAATGAATTATTGATTATAATTATGTCTTTTTGAAATTGTACTAGCTTATTGTATTTGCCAACTTTCATAGTCATCATTAAATTAGTTATGTCATTTAGAATTATATTTTTCTAAATTAATTTCATATGCATTTTTGCCTTTGTGACTGCCGTACATGTTACTAGAATTTAACACATCAAACTAGTTGTTGACTAATTTGATGAAGCGTTTCTTCCCAAGATATTATTTTTAATCACCCAAGAACTCTTTTTGACCACACCATTCCAGTACAGCAGATATTTTATTAGACAGCAATTGCGCGGCAGGAATAATTTTCTGTCGCTCAGATCCCCGTTCGTCCAAGTGATACTGTGATATCGAGAAGGTTATTTTGACATTTTTAACATAGATCGCCAAAAGTTTCTGAATGGGACTCTTGTAAATTAACTGTCCCTCTCTGCTGAATCCTTGATCGAGGAAATGATTCCTCAGCAGTTTCAATAGATACGGTGCATCTGTAAACACGAAAATTTTTAAATCGGAGTTCGAAGGATGTTCAAAATAGGTCTTTTTAGGTGCAATCCCGATAACCAGTTCAGTCCACAACATCATATTACTGGGACCCATGTCACTCACAATTGCAACAACTATATAGTGTCATGCCAGCTTGCTATGATATTAAATATAATTTCTTTACATCGTGAAAACTAAATCTAAACTGTTGACTCATATATATAAATAGTGGTAAAATATATGATATGACAAATAACAACACACAATGTCACGATAAATTTCTATCTGTGCAAAGGATGTACTTGAGATTCATCGTTATTTTTTTGCTGTAAAACAGGTAACGATTCTATTCTTTTATATTCCGATTAGAAGATATTAATGATATACAAATTTGTTTTAAATTAGAATCTGGAAATTCTTGTTTTACACTTTTCGTGATATGACAATTGGCAGTTGTAACATTATTGTATGAAGCATCTTCACATAGAAAAGAACACGTTTATATAATTAACACACGACGGTTGAATTTAATGTCAACTAGGTGTAACTCTGCGTTTTAAGAATATTATGAATTTACTGAAGATGGCCAGATTGTGGCCGAAATGTTTAATGTTTTAATTAATGTAATAATAATTAAATATCACAAACTATAACTTGTGCGGTGGTTTCTTATACTCTTCTTTTTATACGTTTTATAATTTCTTTAGCCATAGGTTGATCACAACAATAATATACTGATTGCTTCCACTTAGAAAACAAGCTCCTTACCATTACGCACTGACTAGTCTTGTGCGGTCCTATAATTTGTTCTATTTTCCTATCAATAGCTATTTTATTGTTAAGATAAATTAAATCAAAAGTTACCACAATCAATTTCTCTCTTGCTTTTACATTTCTACCTTCAGCATACATACAATCTAAAACTGGAGTTAACACATCCTGATATATGTTAATGTTACTTGCCCACCTGTGGAGTGTTGACAGGCCAGAAAGCGAAAATTTCAATACATTACGCAAGTATCGGTATGCTTTTGGGCTTATACAATGTAACGATATTGCGTTTGCAATATCTTCTAACCAAGTTACACGTTTCTTTGTTGGATTCATCAAGATTTTCTGACCTAGTGTAAAAACTTGGCTGAGAACTTCTCGCATATGTTGTTCCATTTATTTTTCCGTTCCTTTTCTTTTCATAATCCTTTCTTTTTCTCTCCTCTCATTGGACAGTGCAAGTGCCTTCTTCAATTCGTCAAGTTCTTTTTGTAGACTTTTACTATAATTACGAAAATAAAATAATAATAGAAGACATAAAAAAAAGCATAATAATAATAGAAGACATTTTGATTCAGTTTAGTTCACTGTATCTGTACATGAATGCAGTGTTAACAATTATGGGATACCCTATACAAGATTTCTTTAATAGGTTTGATACTTTACATTATTGTGGAAGATGATGTTGCTTCTTCGGTATTATTATTGAATACTGGATTCGGAATTGTCCTCAGTTATTGTACATACAGTATTCTCTGCTTTTACATGAAGAACTTTAGGTGATGCCACATCAGCACTGCCCAATACTATTTGTGAATTTATCAGTTGGATATCCTCCTGCATTGCTTCAGCAGTTTTTTTTGCACAATCAATGGATTGTGTTGCCTCATGTATTTCTGCAGCCGAACATAAATGCATTGCGTCCACTCGTAATTTCTGTCCTCTTAAAGGTGAATAGTTTAAGACAACCTGTTGTGCTGACTTCTCAAAACGTCAGGATTAAAAATGCTTCGAATACATCCTTGCTGTTAAAACATAAAATATATGTTATATTTGAGCAATTAATTTCCTAATATATTAATGTAAATCAATGTCATCTTACCATACGTCACATTTAGTTCATCTCTGCATACTTTACGCTATGCATCAATAAGTTTAGAATCTTTTAGAAACATAAAATATTTGATTGTAGGGCTTTTCATTCTTGTTTTACGGAATGAATTAGTGCAATCTTTTACTCCACAAACACTCATTGTTTTCGGAAAAATAAATACACTATATACATTATAAACATTATAAACAGACTTATGCACTATAAACAGGCTTTCTTTCGCTAAAATTCACGTAAAATCACGTAAATCACGTAAGGCTCAAATATCTAACGGCAAGTAGTCACGCTGTAACGCCTGTAACACGTTTGTAGCAGAAGGCAGCCATAGCTTTTATCGAATCGAAGCAGCCCGAAAAGTTTACACGAATGTGACGTCATCAAGCTGATACGCAGTAAAGTTTTAAATTCGTCCACGGGATGAGAATACCCTTGTATTTTTACCATGACCACGCGTTCAAAAAGTTTCATGAAGAAGCTTCAGCCTTTTATCTGAAGCCTTTTATAATTAGATCATCAACGCTTTATATCAGCGACAAATGCCTCGATTAAAAGTATATTTCGGGCAAAAGTATATCTCGCATTCAAAAGATTCCATCTCAATATTTTTATCATTTGCAGTTCTTCGCGTATCACTGAACCGCTATCGAACAGCTATCGAATCGCTATCGAACATGTATCGAACAGCTATCGAACGGCTATCGAACAGTTTTCGAATGGCTATCGATCCACTATAAATAGTTATCGATCCATTGTAAATAACTGATATTGAACTTCAATATCGAACTGATATTGAACTGCTATCGAATAACTATCGAACAACTATTGGTCCACTGTAAACAGCTATCTAACGGATATCGAATCGCTATCAATTCATTTTGAACATTTATCTGCTATATATTTATTTAAATGTCTATAGATAAGGATAACAGAAATAAAACATATTAATGTGAGATAACACATATTTATTTAAAAAATCTTACAATTTTCTTGGCGTCACGATCACCAGTTAAATATTTCAAATACTAGTCAAATACCAGTTCAATATTTTGCAAAGTACAATTCTTAGCGTGTCTTCCACATCGTATAGTATTACAATCATCTAGATTTCATAGCGATTCCACATCGTAATGCGCATCCAGAGTTTCGATGACATCATCAGTGTCCAGCATATTCAGCTATTTCCGTTTTTCCTGTCTCTTGACATACATGAGAGTTTCATCCTCTTCTATCACAGCCTCCGTAATTAGACGCCTCACTATGCTATAGGGGATCATCTCGTCGTCCCATTACAATCTATAGTGATAAGCACTCAATCAGGAAGCGCAAAATTTGTCGGATCTCGTCAAAGAAATGCTATGGCACAGGACGTGAAAAAATGTAGTGTGTGAGAATGGTTCCCCTTCTCAGCACCGCTATATCCTTACCGATAAATCTTTTTTCGATGATGAATCCTTGCAGATCCACAAACGTCGATATGATCATGATGAGCAATTTTTTGAGACTGCACTTCACTCCAGTTTTCCTTTCTTTTTATATTATCTGGATATTCATTATTAACATTGCAATTTACACGATTTTGAGCACTACATTGGACAATGGAAAATATTCGATTATATGATCGTGAATAATGAGACAATATGCAGTAGTATTGACGGGCATATTCTCTTTGCAGTCAAATTCTATGCGTACGTCCACAGTGGCGCTCTTGACGGATTCGTTTTGTCAAACAATCAATGACCGCAAAAGATAAATAAGAGCACGTTGAATAACGTTTTGAAGCAATCGATTCCATAATATGCTTTACAAAAACGCGCATACGTATCAAACAGGACAGGGTATCTCTTTTTGCCAAAATCCAGATTTAAATCGTCATACGGATAAAACTCTGACTTTAGATAAAGTTATTCAAATTAAAATTATCGAACACGGTAACATCTCGTGACATAATATTCTTTCGACCGGTCTGCAGAGCAAAGATATCGCGGCTTTTCAAATTGAGTCGCCGTTTTGACGATTCATGAATGCTTAGTCATATTCTATAACAGAGGATACTCGTATAGATCCCATGAGGAAAAACTCATGCTCAGATAACGACCGCTTTCCAATGCTTGCAGCATTGATAATTTATTAATCTCGTTTCACATAATGTGAGGCATCTTGTGTTACTGCACTTTGAATAATTCAACCTTAGGCTCCGTCGCAGGATTTCCTACCAAGCAATTGTAATCATTGTGCGATCGTATCAAAATTAATTCGTGGTGAGCATTGACAACCACACGTTTGTAATCCTCGAAAAGCTCAATAGCATGTTGAGCAGCACGTAAAAATTAAAGTGTCCTTTTTCCGTGTCGGATCTAGAGTTCCATTCAGCGTTCAACACAATCAAAGCTTTGTCGTACGTCATTGACATATAGTGATACTGGTACTTGATGGTACTGATAATTTTGCAATGTTTCTGTTGCGGTTAATCTTCACACCGTTGACTTCATATCGAATTTCATCAAACATGAACGCCATGCAATTATTTCCAAACGTCGTTGGCCTCTGATCATTTCTCTTCTTCACCGTCAATCTTCCTTCGACATAGAGAACACTTTCGCATGACAACATGCATAAATCCTGTAGCTGTATGGATATCTCATCGCTATGTCCAAACGTAGTGTTGACGTACGGATTGTACGTATGAGTCTCAATCTTGATGAGGTCGTCAAAGATCGGCTCATCGGTAATATCTAAGATATTAGCTATTCCATATGATGAAACCCAACGATTTGAAAAATGCAACGTTGGATGCAGTGAGTTTCTTTCCAGGTGTAAACTCTCCATTAAAAGGTGTATCTCTTGTCTGTTTGTTCAATACAAGCATCTCACATTAGTGTCGGCGTACATGCAACCTAACGTTGATCTCCTTTCCGCAAAAATCGAGCAATCGACCGTCTTGATCCACCACGGGAATCGTTAGATCCGTAATGCTCCGTGCGACGATCGAAAGGTAAATGATTTGCGTCGGCCTTTCCGATATCTTATATTCTAGCGGTACGCTCGGTGAAAATTTGTGTGCACGTACTCGTTGCTGTACGCATCCACAGTCACGTTCGATACGAATGATATTTACGTTGATCATATTTATCGGCACGTCCGACTCGTGACGCGGTTCCAGCACGCGATTCGACGAAAATCTCAAGAGCAAGCCAATATTGCAAGGTTTTCTAAAATTTATCCAATAGGCACATTTGATCTCACTTTTCATCGTATTATTGTTGGCGCGAATCACCAACTGAAACTCTTCGTCCTCCTTGCGCTTGGCGTCGTAAGAACGAAAAATTTCCTGCTTCAGATACCTTTCAGTATGATGCAGTTCGTACGATCTTTCGGGAATGACAATTTCCTCGTTGTCATAATAAAACTTGTTTGTCAAATTTACATTGACTAGAGTATAGTATGTTTCAAATTCCAAGCTCGTAATTGCCGTCGCCCAAATCTGTTGGAAAGTAGTTCACGGTAAGGATGCTACTGTTGTCAGTCAGCGTAAACATCAGCGATATGTTTGAACGAGCACTGAGTTAAATCGCGCAATGTCCTTAAATTGCTTATCGACCGTCTGTAAAAGCTTATAGACAAAGCTGCCCGCAATTGTTCTGATTGTAACGCTGATAAGACGTGCGATTGTATTCGATTACACTGTTTGTCAGATACTCTTCAAGTTCCTTCAGCGATCGAAGATTGCCGAAACTGTCAAAGTACACGACGCGATTCCCCCTTTTACGCTACCCAATGCGTACCGAGTCCTTCGATATTGTCCAGATTTACGATATTGCTCTCGTTTCGATATATTCCTTCGACTGGTAATGTAGTGCGCATAAAGATACCTCTAAAATACGAAATGCGCATACATATTTACAAGTTGTTGCAGTTGCACGTTGGTAATTACTTGGCATTTTTAACGTTCCATTGACATTTTTAATATTTTAACGGTTTTTTTTTCTACGCGTGACACCTCGTCCGCGCTTGTAGGGAGCGAAATAAATGCCGCGACCTTTCATGATGTGATTATAACGCAGTTCTTCCAGCTGACGCTACGTTGCTTTGCTATCGTTTATGGCCTTGGCGATTCCCACTGCCCCGCCGACTAATGACTCGAGAACGCTTAACAGCGGAAGAACGGACAGGAAGCCACCGCGTTTCGCCGTCGGAAGTATCTGCTTACTCTTCTTCTTCTTCTAGTTTTCAAGCCTATACCGATTTTCATTTTGATCTTCATAGCTGTTCAAACGGCTGTAGCAGCAGTTGTTTATCCGAGAGTCGAATCTCTCGCGGTAATGCATTTCCGCGCTTTTTCGGCGAGTATATTGTCAACCGTATGTCATTCAACGAGATCGTTGCTGTGCAAATACGCTGTGTCGTCCTCGCGACACGCAACATCTAATGAATTAATACCTCGATCACCTCTGGCCAATCGCTTCTCCAAACGCGTTCTCGGATCACAAAATTAATATCCAGAAATATGTAGTTCAAAAGGAAGAGCATTTATCGCACGATTTAACAAGCCTCTCAATGGCATTCGCCGCAATTCCTTATCAAATGCGCTGGACTGTCGATATCGTGTTTGATGAGTCGGCAAATTGTAATGCTTTAGGCACCGACGATATCGTTGTACCTCCGAAATTGGCTCGTATATGCTCGGGTAATCTTTCCCACAACAGATCTGTACAATTTTCAAACTCTCGCAGCAGTACAATTTTCGGTATATATTCCTCCAGCTCTTTTGAAATTAAACTATGCAGATCGTCCGACACGAAACATTTTGATTACTGAGCGATTTCGCTCTACGCGACTCTATAAATAAACTCGCTTGCAATATTATTTTCAGTATTTTGTGGAAAGAGAAAACATGTGATTCGTATGCCAGTCGCGGACGATCAAAGTGATGAATCTCGACGGCAAAATGCAAACCGATAAAGAGATGCGCAAGCATGGCAACATGCTACCGGCCTCTATACTGTCGTCTGCGGACCGTCAAATTGCGGCAAAACGAATGTGCTAATAAGCCTGTTGGAAAGTCTGCACGGTGTATGATTTGAGAACATGTATGTATACTCGAAATCGCTACAACAGCCGAAATGTCGATACCTGGCGAATTTGCTAGCGCCAATTGAAGAAATCTATTTTATGTTCTCCAATAATAGCGACATCATTCCACCAAATGAGGCGCTTCTGAATTTCATCTTTATCTTTGATGACGTGGCATGCGACAAGCAGGACGCGATAAGAGAGTACTTTGCAATGGGACGGCACACGGATTGCTTCTATCTCTGTCAAACGTACGCAAAGATATCTTAGCATTTTATACGCGGCAATGCAAATCTGTTGATTCTGTTTAAACAGCATGGTATCAATTTGAATCGCGTGTACAACGATCACGTGAATACCGACATATCTTACGAAAATTTCTGCAATTTATATCATAAATGTTAGCAAAAATATGGATTTCTAGTACAAGGACAGTGCGCTTACCGATGGGCAATACAGAAAAGGATTTAACGATTTTGCGGTACCGTGATGTGATCAGTTGACATCGATACGTTGACATGGACAGCAGCAAAGATCGTGAGACGATAGCTAAGGAGATTGCGAAAACGAGCGATTCGATTTTTTTGCAAAAAATACCGTGCTTTAAAGACTGGTAATATGGAGGACATCGCATTGGAGAGACACTTCAAATCTATTATCGATCCGCTGAAGCAGATTGTCGAAAATATTGTCGAATCCTCCAAGGATCCTATCATGACTGAAACATTCTTTTCGGGAGAGGACGAGGAACCAAATTCCAAAAGAAAACGACGGAATGCTTCGTATTACAATCCTATACAGGCTTCCACGCCTGTGAAATCAATGTTCAACCGATTGAATACCATCCACTTTGAACGAAATGTCTGAAATAATACAGCCACGCGAGTAATGTACGACCACGCCTCTTCCGTCAAAGAAATTTTCGAAATTGCCGATGAAATCGCTCGTAACATCCATTCGACAAACATCCGAGGGGCAAGAAAAGCTGCAAGCAAACTATGGTCCGTTGGAACAAAAATATTTGAAAGCGATCCTGAGCGGTAAGAAAGCTATCAACATAGACGTCATGTATGGAGTTTATTTCAATGACGATATTCAGTGACAAACGTATCATTTTGTACAAAAACGAAGAAATAATTATAGATAGGGAAAGATATAATGGAACGCCGAGCCTGTACGAGTTGATTTTCATGAAATTTCCCAACAAAAGTATGTCTACGGATGATGACCTACAGGAGCATTCTGCTGACGACAAACGCTCACCGGCGCGGTCATAGCCCGAGTAATCTCAAGTAATGGATAGTAAGGGATACAACTATAAGAACATAATAGCGTCATTGGTGTCGGGTAAAAAAGTTGGAACAGGAATAAACAAAAGAGTGGATTTATCGCGAATGACGCTAAACAATAACAAGATGGATTATATCCATTGGGATCCTAACGAAATTGTGGATCGTCTGCGATTGCTTGAGGCCTCAGGCGGTTACAATGGTCACAACAACGAGATTCTGTCGATTATCGAGGAGCTTTGCGAAGCCGATTTGATTATAAATTAACCTCGTTCTACACACGTTGTTCAGTCGACATCGCAATGTCATTCAACAAGTTGGTGATTATCGCTTGGAGGAGGAAGCGAATCGCACTATCAATGGTGCGGATTGCTCAGAAATTACTTGCGTGATAACACTCTTTGCATAGTCGCTGCTGACTTTGACACAAAGTCGTGCAACATTCGACGATTAGCGCTACCAATGGATGATGCTGACGCAGCAAACAAACGATACGTGCAGCAGTATTCAAAATTTGAAAGATCATCTGAACAAAATTGAGAGGAAGATTACAACCTTACAAAATAAAGTGTAGGTTATGTTAAACGAATTTGAAGACGATTCGAGAAATGTATCGTGCTGAATAATTATTCGAAATGTCCGAAAAACGGCTGCTGGTTGATGAATTGCACGCTTCGGTGAGAAGAAATTTTCTGCGAAAACACATCACGAATACGATGACCTGTAGTAGGCGGATATGATCGAGATGCGTCCTTACGCAATTTAATAGATGTTACTACTACATTCTTATTGTTATCGACGTGCTGAGTAAGCATGCATGGACCATGCCGCTTAAATCTAAGAGCGGAAACGACATAACGAAGGCGATTGCAAAGATAATTCAAGACGATGAAAGATGTCCAAAAAATTTTCATACTGATAGAGGAAAGGAATTTTACAACTCCGATGTGCAAAAACTATTAAAAAAGCAACAACCATTGAAACATCATTATTCTATGTATTCCATAATGAAGGCCTCGGTCGTTGAATAGTTCAACCGTACGTTGAAGAATGATATGTGGAAACAGTTTACACATAACAGAAACTATAAATGGATCGATATCCTGCCGCGTCTCGTATTAAATTACAACGCGCGAAAGCATTGAACTATCGGTATGCGTCCCGTCAATGTTACCTCCGCGATCGTCGACAGGGTCATTAAATCATGGTTTAACAATCGCGTAAAGATTACCGCATTCGCGTGCTACAAAGTGGGTGATTCGGTTTGCATGAGCAAATACAAGACAGTCTTTGAAAAAGGTTACACGTTGATCAATAAAATATATATAAAAAAAGCCAAAACCAGTTCGAGTGTACATAAATGTTTTTATTCTCGTGTAAATAACAATAACGAATTCATAAACGTTTCAATCCTTCTTTTTTAATCCTTATCAATATGAAATCTAATTATAAATTACATAAGTAAGCCTATTCAAAAATGTAATTAAAGTCGGTGCAATTATCCATTTAAGATGGTGAATCACGACAAACTCGTACGTTCTTTCCTAATACCAATTTAGCTATATAAAGAATAGCCAAATGAATATCATGAATACAAAATTTTTACAATGATATTATAAAAACTTAGGCAAATAAAAACGATGTCATATACATTGTGATTATCATAAATATTAAAATTTTTAACAATGATATAAAAATTTACATAATATAAAAACAGTGTCTTATACATTGTGTCAATAGTCAAAGCCACCTCGTTCAACAAATTATCAAATTTTCTATTTAGTCATTCATAAGAAAAACGGAAAATTAACAAAAACAACAAATAAAATGACTTGTCTGAGTTTAAATTTTATTAGACTTACATGTAATCATTTTCACACGATTCGACGTAAAGTTTTTATTGTGTCAGAGTTGAAATGAGAGTCAAAATAATAAAGTAATTATTGAAATAAAAATAAAATACGAATATGAGGAGAAGAGAAAGGAGAAGAAGCACGTCACGATTCCGTAAACAAATTCATATATAGTGGGTCTAAAGAATAAGTATCATTTTGTAAATTTAAACTCTGTTTCTGCTTTATATGGATCATTTCCGATATTAATCTTTTATTAAGTATCCTTTCTTTATTTAATATCTTGATATTTTCTCAATCAAATTCATGTTAATGATTAATTCTATGTTCAGTTATTACAGAATGTTGTGTCGTGTTCCAATTTATATGATTTCTATGTTCACTAATGCGTGTCTTCAAACATCTACATGTTTGGCCCACATACACATACGATGCTTCACAACCTTGACAATCAATTTTATATATATTGGCTATTCGAGATAGATTGGGACGAACATTTTTATGACCCTTGATAAACTTTTTAAGACTATTAATACTTTTGTATGAGTTCGCCAAAATATAGAGATATTACGGACAAAGTCATATTATTACTATTATTATTATTATTATTATTTATTAAAATGTATGTGCTCTGGTCATTGAGAATCTCATACATTTTCCTTCTGTAACTTTCGCGATTCATAATTACTGTTGTGTTACCTTTATCAGCTCTGGTAATTAAAATTTCGGGATTCTTTGAGATGAATCGTTTTACCTCCCTTACACCTTCTCGTATAATATTATTCTCAAACGATTTAATGTCGCAGTTATCTATAGATTTAAATATTTGAATTACTAACAGTTCCTAACCGTTTTACAAATTTCGTCATCAATTTTGAAAAGGTTACACTCCACATGTTGTAATCACAGCATGGGTGTAATCATCGGGCAATTAGATAGAATATTATTGTTATCCCATCCATAATTTCAAGAAAAAAACATTTCTGACTTAGTTCACACTCTGTTAATGAATGGTTATCTTTTTGAATTCATTTTTTCAACAATAAAAAACAGAATTAAAACTTTAGAAAATAGAACGAATTTAGATAAAAATAGTGAGTGTAACAATAATGAAAGCGATTTTAATTTTAATTTAAAGAAAAAGTTTTTTATAATACCATATTAAAATATCGGAAAAATTTAAAAAATTATCACATAGTCAGGGCTTTAATATCGCTTACAAACCTATAAATAAATTGAATAGATTTGTTAAAACTGGAAAAGATCGTTTGTGTAAAGAGGACTATTGTGGAGTGGTTTATAAAATAAATTGTTTAAATTGTGAGTCTTCTTATGTTGGCCAAACAAAAAGGAAATTAAAAACTCGAATAAAAGAACATAAGGCTGACATAAGAAGATCCACCTCGGAGATGTCAGTGGTTTCACGTCACCAGTTGAATGAGATGCACGAATTGGATTGGGATAATATTAGAATTTTAGATACAGAACAATCATTATTGAAAAGAAGAATTTCTGAAATGATATACATAAAAAGTAGCCAAATAAGTAATATCAATAACAAGTATACAAAGAAGAGCATAAGAAACTACAGCACAAGTTGTAGTTTGTGATATTTAATTATTATTACATCAATTAAAACATTAAACGTTTCGGCCACAATCTGGCCATCTTCAGTAAATTCATAATATTCTTAAGATGCAGAGTTACATCTAGTTGGCATTAAATTCAACAGTTGTATGTTATGATTATATAAACGTGATCATTTCTATGAGAAGATGCTTCGTACAATAATGTTAAAACGCCCAAAGTCATATCACGAAAAGTGTAGAACGAGAATTTCCAGATTCTAATTTAAAATAAATTTGTATGTCATTAATATCTTCTAATCGGAATATAAAAGAATAGAATCATTACCTGTTTTACAGCAAAAAGATAGCGATGACTCTCAAGTACATCCTTTGCATAGATAGAAATTTGTCGTGACATTGTGTGTTATTATTAGTCATATCATATATTTTACTATTTATATGAGTCAATAATTTGGAAAGTTCTAGAATTATTTATTAAAGAGAGAGATCTTTCTTTAGAAGAGGAAGATAAACATCAGGCAAATCTTCCGTGTCACTTTGCTTATTGATACCAATTGTTTGGCCTTTTTTTTTTGGGTAACGGAGGGGAAATGCCTGATGCATACCCCGGGCCTCGGGGGAGAGCCCGGGGTTATGTGGGGCTTGCACCCACTAAAACCCCTCCGGGTGTCCTGCACAGGCCATAACTGAGGGGCTCCCAGGAACGCGTGCAGCATACTTCTGGGAGCCCCTCTGGCCGGTCGGCTGTGGCCGACAGTCTTACCCGCCCGGGAGAGCCCCGGGCAGTGCGAAGGCACTAACTGCCCGAATCGGGCGCTAGGGGGGACACTACCCCCGCGCCCGGTTGTTGTTGGGGGACGGGAGTTGGGGATCCCGGCCCCTGCTGGAATCCCCAGCCCCCCAAGGGGCGTCGATCTCAAGAGTCTGGCGCCCCTCATATCGTGGCGTCGCGAGACGTGCTCTCGCGGCGCATCCCCCGCGCGCGGCGACGCAGAAACCCCGCCCTCGTCACGCAGTGCGACTAGGGGCACTACAACCCCGCGCGCAGGGGGGTTATACATTGTCCGGCGGCGGTGCGACCCTGGGGTCGGCAGATCGCCGCCGCGTCACTGCACCCCGCGTCCGCGACGCGGGGCCGTCGGTGATGACGGGGGATGAGGGGCCTCTGATCCCGTCCCCCCCATGCTCATCCTCGTCGTCCTCCTCCTCCTCCGTCTCCTCAGGTATAGGGGGAAGAGGTCGCCGCCGTTCTCGCCCCGTAGGGCAGTCCCGACGGCGAGTATGCGCGAGCTGTGACCCGGCGCGCGAGCGGTCCGACTGTAGCCGGCGCCCGCGTTGTCCCCCAACGCCACCGCCCCGCGCAACACCTCCCTCTTCATCACCTCCACCGCCCGGTGGCGGCAGAGGAAGGCGACGTCCACCCGGGGCCCGCTCCCTCCGCCTTTCAGCCTCCTCCTTCTGCAACATCACCCGTTCGCAGAAGGAGGAGAAGGCCTTCCATGCTCTCTCCCCGCCGACTATCGCCCTCACGACAGCCGGCAGGGAGAGATTCCCCCCTATCTCTCGGACCAGGACACCGCGCTCGCCCGCCCATGCCGGGCAGGCCTCCAGCGTATGCTGCGCGGTGTCCCGGTCCCCGTCGCAGTGATGACAGCGCGCGTTCGGCTCCTTACCTATGCGACACAGGTACTCCCCGAAACATCCGTGTCCGGTGAACACCTGCGTCGCGTGGAACGATAGTCCGCCCCATCCCCTACCTACCCATTCCTCGAGGCAGGGGAGGATGGCCTCCACAGTCCGGACGCCCGTTGTCGGCGGGCTATTCTCGAGAGTGGCACGCCACTCTCCAAAGACCCGCCGACGGGCGTTCCCTCTCAGTCGGTCGACGGTTCCCGGGGTTACGATACCCCCCCGAAGCCGAATGGCCTTCACCCTGGCGTAGGTCTCTGCCAGGGCGTCGGCCACGTACTCGGCAGGGGGGATCCCCGCGAGGACCATGGCAGCCGCATACGACACCGTCCTGTAGGCTCTACATATGCGAAGGGCCAGCCGCCGTTGCACACTGTGCAACCTTTCTTTGATGCGGCGGCTGGCCAGAGCCTTCCCACTCCATACCGGGGCCCCGTAAAGGGCCCCGGACAGGACGGCGTGCATATATGCCCGCCTGACCGACTCGTTCGGACCGCGAAGGTTGGGCATGAGGCCGAGCAGAGCGTCTGCCCGGCAGCCCAATCGCGGGGCTAGCTCGTTGAAGTGTTCGACGAAGCCCCAGCGACCATCCACGGTGAGACCCAGATACTTGATAGTGGGTCCCACCGGGACGCGGACATCGTCCACCACTATATGTGCCCGAGGGGGCATCCCGCTCTTCCCATCGTGGAAGAACAGTGTTTCCGTTTTAGCGGGGGCCACCCTCAGGCCCAACTCCTTTATGAGCCGACTACGCACGCCACTGCGACGTTCGCCGTTCCCACGGCTCTCCTCCAAGTCGGGCCCCCGGCTACCACTAGCGTGTCGTCCGCGTAACAGACGACGCGGCAGCCGGGGGGTAGGGCCGCGCGGAGAACGCAGTCGTATGCGACGTTCCAGAGTAGGGGGCCCAACACGGACCCCTGTGGAACGCCGCACGACACGTCCCTCCGCTGCTGGAGTCCCTGTTTATCATGGAACTCCAGCTGCCTGTCCCGGAAATAGTCCTCAACTGCGGCGACCAGGTAGGGGGGCAAGAGATGGTGTTCTCTCATAGCCCCCACCACCCGGCCCCATGGGACGCTGTTGAAGGCGTTGGCGATGTCCAGTGATACCGCCAACGCCACCTCCCCACCCGCGGTCATCTGCTCCGAGAGGGTTCTGACCTGCCTGACGGCGTCGATGGTCGACAGGCCCTCCCGGAAGCCATACTGACCGCGAGATAAATCGGGACCATCCCGGGACAGATGCCGGACGATGCGGGCAGCGATGATTCGCTCCAGCAGTTTTCCCGTATCGTCCAGCAAGCAAATTGGCCTATAAACGGAGGGACTCTCCGCCGGCTTGCCCTCTTTGCGTAGAAGGACAAGCCTGGCCATCTTCCACGACCTGGGAAATATACCTTCTCTGAGGCAGCTCGTGAAGAGCTGCCTCAGTCGATCGCCCACGATGGGGGCCGCGGCGAGCCAGACTCTGCCGTGTACGCCGGAGGGTCCCGGCGCCCGCGGCCTCCCGCTCAGACGGCCGAAAGCCTCCTTCATCTCCACCCCGGTGACGCTCAGCTCCTCCGTCCATCCGGACGGGGGGCCGACCCTCTCGGGGATGTCTCTTTCCCTCGTGGGAAAGAGGGCGGCCACCACGTCCTCCAGGAACTGAGCGTCCAGGGTTTCCGTTATCGGGGGGGCCCATGGACGAAACTGCTTCGTCACAATCTTATAGGGCCTCCCCCACGGGTCCTTGTCCAGGGAGGAGACTAGCTCGCGCCAGGCGTCGGCCTTCGCCCTCCTAATGGCCGCCCTAAGAGCGTTCCTCGCTTCACGGAGCGCCCCAGCGGCCACTTCCACCTCTGCGTCAGTGCCCCGCCGTCTGCGGCGAGTGTACACTCTCCTGGCAGCCACGGTGGCCCGTCGTAGCTCAGCTAGCTCCTCGGACCACCAATAGGCTGCCCTTCTCGCAAAAGGACGGCAGCGGGGCATCGACGCGTCGCACGCGCGCGACATGGCGTCCCCAAGCCATTCGGCCTCCTCCTCCACCGAGCGGGCCGGGTTAGGTTCCGGCCAGGTGGAGGAGAGGAGGCTCACCTCGAGGGCGCCGGGGTCCAGCTTGCGCAGGGCCCATCGACGCTCCATCGCTCGTCGGCGGCGTCTTAGTGACACCTCCGCGGGGGTGGACACCAACTCCATGCGGATCAGGCGATGATCCGTCATCTCTCCCAAGGAGTCAGCGTCCACGTGCCATCCTCGGATCTTGATGGCCGCCGCGGGAGTTGCCCACGTCAAGTCGACGATGGACTCCCCCCGGGCCCCCACGAAGGTGCTGGCACGGCCCCTATTCAATAAGACTAGGCCGTACCTCGCCGCCCACAGCAGGGTGCTGTCGCCCCTGGGGTCGGTGGATGGAGAGCCCCACTCCAACGCATGGGCGTTGAAATCTCCACCCACCAGTATCGGCCTGGGGGAGCGTCGGCGTATGTGCTCCCCCAGAGACTCCAGGGCGTCCTCGTATTCCCTCCTGTCTAGGCGAGGAGGGAAGTAGCACCCCGCTACGTCGATGGGTCCCCACTCTACCAGCGTGAACCCCTCCCCGGCCGATATGGGAATCATCGGCGGGGTGTCGCGCGCGTGCTGGCTGACCACCGCCACCCGACCCAGAGAGTCCCCCGCCCAGTTGGGGTGACTCTCCGGGATTCGATATGGGTCCGCGGCGATGGCCAGTCCTCCCCCCCACTCGGTGAGGCACTCCATGAGCATGCTTTGTGCCCCAGCCGAATGGTTGAGGTTCGTCTGGGCGAGGGCGAGGGACGTTAATTTGTGGTCCCACGCTCCTCACCCTTTCTTTTTTTTTTTTTTTTTTTTTTGATATCGGAGGGGAAATGCCTGACGCATACCCCAGGTCTCGAGGGAGAGCCCGGGGTTATGTGGGGCTTGCACCCACTAAAACCCCTCCGGGTGTCTTTACCATGCCATAATTGAGGGACTCCCAGGAACGCGTGCAGCATACTTCTGGGAGCCCCTCTGGCCAATCGGCTTGGTGCCGATATCTTATTCCCGCCCAGGGATTTTGAACGTCGAAAGACGACGACCCCGGGCGGTGCAAAGGCACTGACTGCCCATTTTCTGGCGCAGGGGGGACACCACCCCCTGCGCCTGCCCCCTTGGTTGTTGTTGGGGGGCGGGAGTTGGGAACCTCGGCCCCCGCCGGGATCCCCAGCCCCCCAAGGGGCTCCAATCTCTAGAGTTTGGCGCCCCTCGTGCCTTGGCGCCGCGAGAGGTCCTCACGGCGCACCCCACGCGCGCGGCGATGCAGGGCTACCGGCCCGGGCGCGAATACGTCGCGGCCGGGAGATGATGAGCCGCTGCACCCCGCGCGCGCGTAGGGTCAGCCTGTTTCCGGCGGCGGTTCGACCCTAGGGTCGGCTAACCGCCGCCGCTTCACAGCGCCCCGTGTCCGAGACCCGGGGCCGTCGCTGATGGTGGTGGCGGCGGAGGTGGAGGGTGCACTGACCCTACCACCCCCGCGCGCCACTCCAATTTCCTCCTCCTCCGTCCTCTCCGCAATGGGGGAAGGAGGTCGCCGCCGTTCTCGCCCAGTGGGGCGGTCCCGGCGGCGGGTACGTGCGGTCGGTGACCCGGGGCGTGAGCGGCCCGGCTGGAGCCGGCGCCCACGTCGTCCCCCAACGCCACCATCCCTCGCATCTCCTCCCCCCTCGCCACCTCCGCCGCCCGGCGGCGGCGGCGGGAGAGGGCCACGGCCTCCCGGTGCCCTCTCTCTTTGCCTCTCAGCCTCCTCCTTCTGCGACATCACCCGATCACAGAAGGAGGAGAAGGCCCTCCAAGCGCTCTCCCTGCCGACCATCTTCTTGACGACAGCCGGCAGGGAGAGGTCCTCCCCAATCTCCTGGACCAGAACACCGCGCTCGCCCGCCCAAGCCGGGCAGGTCTCCAGCGTATGCTGCGCGGTGTCCCGGTCCCCGTCGCAGTGGTGACAACTCGCAGTCGGTTCCCTGCCTATGCGACACAGGTACTCCCCGAAACATCCGTGTCCGGTGAGCACCTGCGTCGCGTGGAACGACAGTCCGCCCCATCCCCTGGCTACCCACTGCTCGAGGCAGGGGAGGATGGCCTCCACGGTCCGGACGCCCGTTGTCGGCGGGTCGTTTTCGAGAGTGGCGCGCCACTCTTCGAAGACCCGCCGACGGGCGTTCCCCCTTAGTCGTTCTACGGTCATCGGGGTTACGATCCCCCCCCGTAGCCGAATGGCCTTCATCCTGGCGAAGGTCTCCGCCAGGGCGTCAGCCACATACTCGGCAGGGGGGATCCCCGCGAGGACCATGGCAGCCGCATATGACACCGTCCTGTAGGCTCTACATATCCGAAGGGCCAGCCGCCGTTGCACGCTGTGCAACCTTTCTTTGATGCGGCGGCTGGCCAGAGCCTTCCCACTCCATACCGGGGCTCCGTAAAGGGCCCCGGACAGGACGGCGTGCATATACGCCCGCCTGACCGACTCGTTCGGACCGCGAAGGTTGGGCATTAGGCCGAGCAGAGCGTCCGCTCGGCGGCCCAATCGCGGGGCTATCTCGTCGAAGTGTTCGACGAAGCCCCAGCGACCATCCACGGTGAGGCCCAGGTATTTGATCGTGGGCCCCACCGGGACGCGGACGTCGTCCACCACTATGTGTGCCCGAGGGGGCGCCCCGCTCCTTCCATCGTGGAAGAAAAGAGCTTCCGATTTAGCGGGGGCTACCCTCAAGCTCAACTCCTTTATGGAACCGACCACACACGCTACTGCGACGTTTGCTGAACCGACGGCTCTCTCCCAGGTCGGGCCCCCGGCCACCACCAACGTGTCGTCCGCGTAGCAGACGACGTGGCAGCCGGGAGGTAGGGCCGCGCGGAGAACGTAGTCGTACGCGACGTTCCAGAGTAGGGGGCCCAACACGGACCCCTGTGGAACGCCGCACGACACGTCCCTCCGCTGCTGGAGTCCCATTTTGTCGTAGAACTCCAGCTGCCTGTCCCGGAAATAGTCCTCTATGATGGCGACCAGGTAGGGGGGCAAGAGGTGGTGTCCTCTTAACGCCCCCACCACCCGGCCCCACGGGACGCTGTTAAAGGCGTTGGCGATGTCCAGGGACACCGCCAACGCCACCTCTCCTTCCGCGGTCATCTGCTCCGAGAGGGCCCGAACTTGCCTGACGGCGTCTATCGTCGACAAGCCCTCCCGGAAGCCGTACTGACCGCGGGATAGGTTGGGACCATCCCGGGACAGGTGCCGGACGATGCGGGCAGCGATCACTCGCTCCAGCAGTTTTCCCGCATCGTCCAGCAGACATATCGGCCTATAAGCGGAGGGACTCTCCGCTGGCTTGCCCTCCTTGCGGAGGAGGACAAGCCTGGCCGTTTTCCACGACCTGGGGAATATGCCGTCTCTGAGGCAGCTCGTGAAGAGCCGCCTCAGACGGCCGCCCACTATGGGGGCCGCGACGAGCCAGACCCTGCCGTGTATACCGGAGGGTCCGGGTGCCCGCGGTCTCCCCTTAAGGCGGGCGAAGGCCTTCACCATCTCCTCCCCGGTGACGCTCAGCTCCTCCGTCCATCCGGACGGGCGACCGACCCTCTCGGGAATATCCTTTTCCCTGGTGGGAAAGAGGGCGGTCACCACGTCGTCCAGAAACTGAGCGTCCAAGGTTTCCGTTATAGGGGGGGCCCACGGACGAAACTGCTTCGTCACAATCTTGTAGGGCCGCCCCCACGGATCTCTGTCCAAGGAGTAGACTAGCTCGCGCCAAGCGTCTGCCTTCGCCCTCCTAATGGCCGCCCTAAGGGCGCTCCTTGCTTCACGGAGCGCCCCGGCGGCCATTTCCACCTCGGCGTCGGTGCCGCGCCGTCTGCGGCGAGTGTAACTCCTTCTGGCAGCCACGGTGGCCCGTCTTAGCTGAGCAAGTTCTTCGGACCACCAGTAGGCTGCCTTCCTCGCCACAGGTCGGCAGCGGGGCATCGACGCGTCGCACGCGCGCGACATGGCGTCCCCAAGCCAATCGGCCTCCTCCTCCACCGAGCGGGCCGGGTTGGGTTCCGGCCAGGTGGAGGAAAGGAGGCTCACCTCGAGGGCGCCGGGGTCCAATTTGCGCAGGGCCCATCGACGTTCCTTCTCGTGTCGGCGGCGTCTTAGTGACACCTCCGCGGGAGTGGACACCAGCTCCATGCGGATCAGGCGATGATCCGACATCTCTCCTAGGGAGCCGGCGTCCACGCGCCATCCCTTGATCCTGATGGCCGCCGCAGGGGTCGCCCACGTCAAGTCGACGATGGACTCCCCCCGGGCCCCCACGAAGGTGCTGGCACGGCCTCTGTTAAGAAGGACGAGACCGTGCCTCGCCGCCCACAGCAGGGTGCTGTCGCCCCTGGAGTCGGTGGATGGGGAACCCCACTCTAACGCGTGGGCGTTGAAGTCCCCACCCACCAGTACGGGCCTGGGGGAGCGTCGTCGAATATGCTCTCCCAGAGACTCCAGGGCGTCCTCGTACTCCCCCCTCGTTAGACGAGGAGGGAAGTAGCACCCCGCTACATCGATGGGTCCCCACTCTACCAGAGTGAACCCCTCCCCCGCCGATATGGGAATCATCGGCGGGGTGTCGCGCGCGTGCTGGCTGACCACCGCCACTCGACCCAGAGAGTCCCCCGCCCAGTTGGGGTGACTCTCCGGTATTCGGTAAGGGTCTGCGGCGATGGCCAGTCCCCCTCCCCACTCGGCGAGGCACTGCATTAACATGCTTTGCGCCCCGGCCGAGTGGTTGAGGTTAGTATGTGCGAGGGCGAGGGGCATTACTTGGTCCCTCGCTCCTCACCCTCACCGACATTGTTGCTGTCGGCTACGTCAGCGGCCGTCGCGAGGGGTGACTCCCCCCCGTCAGCCATTTCAACTTCGGTCACGATTATGGCCGACGTTGTCTTCGCGGGGTTCTGCACCGCGACTGCAGTGGGGGGGCCACTGGGCTTTTGCCCCCCTTTCCTCCCCTTCGCTTTGGCGGCGGCGCATCCGGCGCCGCCGATGCGGTGCCCCGAGGGGCGGCCGAGCCCACGACACGCGGGGCAATCGACCTCGCCGCGGCATTCGCGAGCGGCGTGGCCGATGCCCCCGCACCGGTAGCACGACCCGGATCGGTCCACCGTGCTTGTGCACTTCTGCTGCACGTGACCGGCCTCCAGGCATCGATAGCATTGGAGGCCCCGGGCCGGCAGCAGAGCTACTTTGCAGCTCGACCACCCCACTGAATGCGCAGCCTCTCAAAGAAATCGTAAAACCAAAGCTATTAAAAACTCAAAACTTTTCAAAGCTTTCATCTCCCATAATCCAGACAAGAAAATTATACACCGCGCCACATATCCCCCGGCTTTCTGGCACGAATTCGAAGTAATGTCACAACCTATTACATATGTGAAATCCATGTTAGAATGCAACCAAAAGGACAAAACACATTCCGTGGCAGTTGATTTCTTGTCTAAAAAGTCCGGGCTCAGGCTGGATGCTGTCTTCATCTATACAGACGGATCTAAGGAACCGAGCACTGCAGTAGGAGCTGGCGTCTATTCATCGGACCTGAACTTCGCCATTGAGCATAAACTTCCCAGGGAAACTTCTATCTTTTCGGCGGAATTTTGAGCCATACTTCAAGCCACGCTTCTGCGTGGCCAGGGATTGAGGAAATAAAAATATTGTCATATTTTCCGACTCCAAAAGTGCTCTTGACGCAATAAATAACAATAGATATATCCAGAATGACTTTATTATTTACGACATTAGACAGAATATTTTGAATGCTTCAAAGAAGGGAATTAAAATCACCCTTTTTTGGGTTTCATCTTATTCGGATATTCCAGGAAACGAGAAAGTGGACGAGATTGCTAAACATGCTTCCACAGAGGGACGCCCGGCCTTTAAAATTCCATATGAAGATATGTTCACTGAATCCAAAGAGATTTAGGGCATACCTAAAATTAGCGGTAGCATATAAAGGCACACTTCATCACGAGCGTTTTTCTATGAGCTTCAACAAAACCTGGTTCAATAAAACCTCTCTTAATAGAGAGGAAATCGTCATGGTTAACCGTCTTAGATCCAACCACTATAATCTCAACAGCAACCTTCACAGAGTAAACATTGTGGACTCAGCATGTCCCTGCGGAGCAGAGGTACCAGGACGCCTACCATGTCATTTTCCAGTGCAAGCTCTGCAGTCAAAAGTTACCTCCTCTTCGTAATTATTGTAGATCTAAATTTCTCGAATCCTCTGATGACGTCTTTCCCGCCCTGTCCCATCCTTCTCCTAAACTTTGTAGGCTCCTTATGGCCTTTACGAAGGCTTCCGAGCTTTACTTTTGATAATCTCCTCTCTCCCATGACGCGCGACCACCGTCGGGTGGCAGCAGGCGCCCGGTTTGGTGAGACGGCTTCCCCCTCTTAGAGTCTTACACAATCGATTTCCATGCAATCGGAAGCATACCAGCATAAGGCGGATACTCAATGGCTCAGTTCCAACCTGCCTGGTTGTGGAGCCAATAAAAAGAAGAAGAAGAAGAAGCTTGTATTAAGTCCGGGATGGGGATCGCCATTGTCGGGCGTATGCGCTCCATGCTCTCCGATGTAGCGCAATTTCCTAAGCTTATCTTCGTGTACACTATTTCTACTTATAGCTATCTTAATGTTATTGTTATCTAGGATTTCCAAGACCTCATGTGGTCTTGTATATTGGTCGGAAAATTTTCCTTTTATCGGTTCTTTTAGTAGGTAAACTTGGTCGCCGCGTTTGAATACTCGTTGATCTTTTTATCGTAGTATTGTTTCGACCGTCGCTTTGCCTGAATAAATTTTCATGAGTGATTTCCTGCACATCGCGAAGTCGGTTGAACAATGAGGTCAGGTATTGCGCGTACGTAACATTTAAATCACTCGGCAAAACCGGATTGCTCGTCGGTATTCGAGTTTGCTGAATACTAATTTATGCGGTATAAACTTCGTATAAACGTGCCTGCACGTTTGTATTATATGAGAATGTTACTCATATGCTCGTCCCACTCACTATTTCGATTTATGTATTGTTTAAGATATTCTCAGAGTATATGATGGTTTCTCTCGATCGTTTGATTGAAGATGATACGCGGTGATTTTAAATTGTGTTATCCAAAATTTATGTGCTATGGCGTGCTATGACGTGCTAAGAGCGCTCAGAAAGTTCGATCCGTGAGAACGGTCTTAGGGGCGCTGTAAGTGCAAATAAAATCGCTTACGAAGTCACGTCGATGGCTGTGATCTGTTTTAGCGGTATGGCGAGAGAATATTTAGTTAGCAGATCTTGTATTGTTAATACATACGCATTACCCATTCGAGTTTCCGATAGCGAACCCATGATATCCATGGAAATCTTTTCAAATGGAAGTCTTTACGCACACGAGTTTTTTCAACTGACAGTTTCTACAACTTTGTATATAACGCTAGATGTCAGTTTTCATTTTCGATACCATTATACTGTTTAATGCAAATATGTCTTCATGACACCTTTATGTCCGTCCGCTTCGATAAGGATACAGGATGGGCGATCGCCGACCGGAGGTGTCATAATTTTATTTGTGCAGATTGAGAATTTTACGCTATGATCACGAAATGTGTCGTCCAAAATGTCTCTAATTTTATGCCACTGCACCCCGTTAATATCGCTTTTGTACATAGAAACCAATGGTAACGTGAGCTCGCTAATTACATCTAGCAGTGACGAAATCGCCTCCACTATCAGTTGTCTTCCCGTCATCTCTGATGTGCGTTCGTCAACTATTAGCGCGATAATGTACCGATTCCTGTCGCTAATTATTTTTGCGCGCCCAAGGACGGTGTTTTCAATTTGTAGTAATTGGTCTTGTTCTGCGAGCATATTTGCTCCTTGATTGCAGGGTTCGCCTCGTGGCGAAAATTATTAAATTGCCTTTGCTTGTAAGAAAATCGAGCAGTTCTCGTATGTTAAAGCGTTGATTGGGAGCGTCTGAGGTATCGGGGTAGGGTCGCTATCGTCGCTGCTTCCATCAGCATCCGTACTATTTTCGTCAGAATTTTCATTATACACGGGAAAGTAAATGGCTTCTAGGCCGCTACGGCTATCTTGTAAAGGATCTGTAGATAGTGCGAGCGTGTTTGCTGAGCTCATGTTTTGATTCTGAGTTAGAGAAAACAGTATTTTATGACGGTCTATTTTTTCTGATTTTGTTGAAGAAGTTATTGCATGATTTCTAGATAGAACGTCAGCGTTTAGGTTCATTTTTCCTGTTTTGTAGGTAATATTATACTCGTACTCGGCAAGTTTGAGTCGCCAACGCACGAGTCAGGAGGTAGAATCTTTTACGAAATGCAGCTAGGTTAAAGGATTATAGTCTGTTATAAGGTTAAATTTGCGCCTGTATATGTAGAGTTTAAAATGATTTATGCTATATACTATGGCTAAGAGTTCTTTTTCAATAGTGGAATAGTTCAGCGGAATTCAGCAATCGGGAAATATAGGCGACAGGTCGATCTCTGCCTATAGGGCCTTGGCTAAAGATTCCCCCAATTGCATATTTTGATGTCAGTGGTGATTGATTGTATAAAGTCAGAATATTGCAGGAGGGGCTCCGAACCTAACAAGGTTCTAAGAGAGACGCTTTTTTCTGCGTGTTGGTCCATTTGAAATACGTCTTTCTTCAATAAATCAGTCAATGGTCGAGCTATTTTTGAGAAATGTGGAATGAAGCGACGATAATATCCCGCTAGCCCTAAAAACTGTTTGAGAATCATATGGTACCGGAAAATTGCTTACTGCATGAATTTTTTGTGGATTCAGTCTGACTCTGTCTTTGCCAATAATGTAGCCCAATATGTACTTTCTTGCGCAGGAATTCGCATTTATCGGGCTGAAGCTTTAGGTTTGCTTTACATAATCTCTCTGCTAGTTTGTTGAATTTTATTTCGTGTTCTCGCAAGGAATTAGCATACATGACTATATCGTCTAAATAAACATTTCGGTCCCTTGTAATTCAGAGTAATTCAGACAGAACCTGGTCCGTGAGTCGTTGGAATGTCGCCGGCGCATTTTTCAATCCGAACGGCATGCGTTCAAACTGATAATGCGGCGTGGAAAAAGCGGTCTTTGGCGCGTCCGCTTCGTGCATGGGAATCTGGTGGAAACCAGATGCTAAATCGAATGCATTAAAGTATTTGGCACCACCGAGTTAGTCCAATATCTCTGTAATGTTCGGGAGCGGCTACGCATCGCCGACCATCCTTTTGTTCAATGCCCGTCGATCACTATGTACGTTCAATGATAGTCGATAACTATGCACTATCTCTTATTACCCAAACAATCAGGTTTCTTGGGGACCACCCAGAGGGAAGAATTGTAAGAAGAAGGGGATAATATCATGATCCAGGAGAGTCTTTACTTTATTTCCTCTTTGTGGATCGGAGAATACCGGTATTGTTTAGTTGGATACTTAGTAATATGTACAAAGAGCCGGTTTCATCAACTCGATTAAGCTGAATCGATGATTAACTGTCAACCATAAGTGGTCAATTGTACTAAACAGCAAAATACAATTAGTCAGTTCCACGGCCAATTAAATAATCGGCCAATTAAATAATTGGTGAAACCGGTCCAAACAATTCTTCACGAAAAGCATGCTTAGCGCTTTTTTTTAAAAAGGTTTTCTATTACATTAAAAAGTAATTTTACAAAAAGAAAGGGGGATTTAATTAAATATATATGGACATATCATGATTATAAGTGTTTATAAATATTTATACATATTGATGTATAAAATGTGAAAAATTGTTTACCGGATATTGAAACATGCAACGCAAACAAACCTTGCATAAATATATATATATATATATATATATATATATATATATATATACAGGGTGCGTCACCAAAATCCGGACAAATCGAACAATTTCTTTAAACAAAATGTTTTTAATGAAAAATTAAATATTACAAAAAATCCTTTTACATGGCACTTGGGGGATCTCTGTAGAACACAATTATTCGATCCCCCATTAATTTGAATGACGACCTCTATTCTCGGTCTGGAGCGTTCGCATGCACGCTGTAATGTAGCGCTGTCCATGCCGACGAATGCTGCCTTAATCACATTGGGAATCACATTGGGATGACGAGACTTGTTTGTGGTCCTTTCAACTATGTTCCATACGTAATAGTCCAAGGGATTTCAATCTGGGCTATTAGGAGACCAATATTCCTTGAACCAAAACATATCGACGTTGTCTAAGAAGATGTTGTCAATTTTGAATCAAATGACTCGTATGAGCCGGTGCACCATCCTGCTGAAAAACATATGACCTTCCAGACGCCACAGTTTCCATCCACGGCTCCACTACATCCATCAGAACGATTGCCCTGGATTATCCGAAATCAGCGCTTGAGCCCTTTCAACAACTGCGGAGGTCCTCGCGTTCTTTCGAATGACTCTTTCTCGCTGGCATACTGAAATCTTTGTTGTACTGTTCTAAAGCCGTATATTTTGCCAACGTATATTATGACAACGTCGTAAACGGTTGATCATGGGCTCGTGCTTGTTTGTGTTACAGCGCCGAACTTATAGTCATGGAAAAGTGACGTTTTGACGACGAAATTTATGTTGCGTGCCATTTCATTATTATTTGCTTAATTGTGAAAATGTGACTTGTCTTGTACTTATCGAAGTCGTAATTATGAATGAAAACTAAAGTTATCTTGAATTTTATATGTAAAAGCGTATATTTTACTCGTTTCAACAGCTATTGGACTGCATGTTTCTACCCGAATATAGGCTCACTTTACGTGCCTTTTACGACCATTTACTGACTGTCAAAGGAGGAAAGGACAGTTTTCATCGATTTTTATAAGTGTTTTAAAGTAATCTCGTCATTTCGTTTCATCCAAATTATTTTTATTTAAAAATGGCACGCAACATAAATTATGTGTCATTCCTCGCTTCTGACGTCACGATTCCAACATGGCCGCCGCGATTAGTCAGGAGCCTTAATATGTCATAAATTCAATTTTGAATTTGTGACATATTAATAGGTATTAGTTAGTATTGCGCAATATAATATCCAGCGCTGACTCCTAACGCCCATTTGTATTTTGCCATTATTTTTTCAAATATTAATAGGTTACTTCAATCCTTGATTTGGTCAACTTTAATAATTTAATGTTATACTTTAATTGTCTCTTGTCATCGGTCGTATTAAGGATTAAGTATTTATTAAAAAACTAAAGGGAAAAGGGTTACGAGCCTAATTGTTATAAATTAAAAATTGAAAATTATTTTAATTAGTAAATAAACATGTCATTTAAAAATATAAAACTTTAATTTACCAGCATTAAACAAACGAAACAATATAGAAGAAGAAGTGACAAGAGGAAGTAAAAAGAGAAAAAAGGTAAGAGAGAGAAATTGTATAATCTGTAAGATTCTGGCAACGATTCAGTCTTATTTTGTTTATCAAAAAACAAAAACAAGGTCTGAATAAACAAAATGAGACTGAATCGTTGCCAGAATCTTACTTATAAATCTTATGCAATCTCTCTCTCCCTCTTAACTACTTTTTTCTCTTTTTACTTCCTCTCCCCCCTTCTTCCCTCTATTTTATCCCCCCTCCTTATGTTCCCCTTCCCTTCTAGTTTACCACATTAGCCTTCTTGCTTTAAATGTCGATTTTATATTGTCTCTGAACATCGAAGAGAAATGATTCTATTTTCACTCTCATCCCATTGTCTAAGAATAGATGACTTTTAATATATTTTATATTGAGATACACATTTATAAGGTATTTATTCTCATTTAATTTAGTTAATTTAGTAGTTACTAAATTAATTTAAATATATGTATATAATGTATGATTGTGCATCACATAACTTAATGGTTTTTAGTGTATATTTCTACATTATATTACTTATTTATTTCTATTATTTGCTTCTTACTGTATATTTTTCTTATTACATTATATTACTGACTACTTATTTCTATTCATCTTTACATTATATTTGTACTTTTTAACAGAAACAATAATTATGTATTTATACTCTGTATATATTATCAGAGGAATACATTGTTACCGACCAAATTACAATATTTCTAATTACAATATTTATTACATACTAAGCAAAATTATTGACAACGTTAATACTGCGATTGAGAGCGAAATATAATTTTTATATATTTTTTCTTTGTAATAATTTCATCATTATTTTGGTTAACATTGATAATGATTCAATAGGAATCGAAACGTTTGTTTTTGTTTTGTTTGTTTATTGCCGGCAAATTAAAGTTATATATTTTTAAATGACATGTTTATTTGCTAACGTTTTTAATTTTTAATTTATAACGATTAACTTTAGGCTTGTAGCCCTTTTCCTTTTCGTTTTTTAATTTTATTGAGTCTTATTACTATTATAATCTAAGTATTTATTATTATAATAAATATATGCGTCTCATTAGAAGAGGAAGCACAGAAATTTCTGGGAAATAGACAGCCCCCTTTTTTGTTTTATATATATATATATATATATATATATATCTTTTCAGGTATCATTCTCTTCATATATAATGGTCCATTATCTAAGATTTTTACGCTTTCCCATTTAAATTCATGTTTGTTTGTAAGTCTATGATCAAATATTACCGACAAACATCCATTCTTCTGATTAATATCTTTTAAATATTCTTGAATTCTAGTTTTAAGTTGCTTTTTTGTCTGATTGACATACATGGCATCGCAATCCCAACAACTGATCTTATAGACTACATTACATTTTGACATATTAGCTAATTTATCTTTTGCAGTTGTGATGTAAGCGTTTAGTTTTTTTGGGGGGGAGTAGTTTAAGCTGATTGTAAATTAAACATTTTGGATATTGTTGAAAATTGTCTAGAAAAACCTTTTACAAATGGTATTATAAAAAACTTTTTTCTTTGAGAAATTCTATCACAGTTATTGAATTTATCATTTTTATTATTATCTTCATATATATGATATTTTATTCTTTTATTAATCATGTTGAATATGAAATCTAGTGATAGTTATTATTTAATAAAATGTTAATACACACTATTTTTCAAGTTTTTTTCGTAATAATCCGGATGTGTAAGTAAAATAATTTTGTCTACCATTCTATAAATTATTCCTTTTTTATGCTCAATCGGGTGATGTGAATTGTAAATTAACAAAATATAATTTAAATCAGACTCTCAAACTTTAATACAATAATACATAACAATAAAATTAAGGCTAATGAGAGTCAGCGCGGGAAAAGGTGCGCATAAATATTAATTTATGTAAAATACTTCCAATTGATAAATAATGTGCAGCTTTATTCCGAAATCTTAAACGTTTTCACTCTCTTTGGAGTCATCAGCAAGTCAAACATAATTAACAATCAATGTTGGTTAAACGATTTGTCCTTGACGAGTCACAATTGTAATTAAGATATCTGCCTGAGAATGTGGCTTTATGGAATAGATCAAATTTAATTGAATGTTCTTCTCTGATTAATTTTATATTCAAAGAGTTTAATTAATTATTATTTTTTATTTTAATCGTAAACTTTAGATGTTCATCTAAGAAGTTGAAGTTCCAATATGTGATTTATTTTGTCAGAAGGAGCGGCCAATAATATGTCGTCCACATACCTGAAATAGAATGATATTCCGAATGATAATCGTTCTAATGCTATCTTTTCCAAATCTTGCATGACCAAATCCACTACTAGGTGATAGTGGAGAGCCATGGGTACACCACAAAAATTTGTTTATTAAACGTAAAAAACATTGATTGTTATAACCATTCTAATTACTAATTCAAATTCCTTTTTAGGAAGTGATATATTTTTTTCTACAAATTGCCATTTTTCTTTTCATGACATTATTTATCGCTGACACAATAGATACATTTGTGAATAAAGCAATCATATCCAAGGATGTTAATCTGTAGTTATTATGTATCTTTATATCTTTTACTTTTCTACCAATTGGTATTTTTTCTGTGACTTGAAGCTTGTGGTGTGCTCTCAATAATGATACTATGTAAATTATGTTAATAGAATGAATTAGAATAAGATCACTGAAGATGACCAAGTTAAAAAGGTCGAAACGTATTAATATTAATAAATTATTGTTATATTTGATAAAAGTTTCGCAAATAACATCTAGCGCGGCTCGAATAGCCTGATTACTACAATTATTAAATTAATATTTTTAAGAGCCTTGTATTATAGAATACAAAAAAAAAATACAAAACTTTAAAAGGAAACTTATTATTCAAACACGGATTTAAAAATTTATTTTTTGTAGTTAGGTAACGAATATAATATGTAGGTAATATAATGTAATATGTAGTAACGTTATGCAATGTAGAAGGTAATGTTATATAATGTAGAAAGTAATGTTATGTCAATAAAAATTGTATTATGCAAATAAAATGTCTTATATATACTCGTAATATTATGTATTATTTTTATTAAATATATTTCAGAAATTATATTTACATTTATTATATTATATTAATGAGATTGCAAATACTAAATAAAATCATGTAATGAAAATACTATTTTATATATAATATTTTATATATAATATTTTAGTTACTTGCAATCCTTTAAATATAATAAATTTAAATACCATTTTTGAGAAATACTTGAAGTTTATTCCAATATAAGTTTTAATCTGTAAATAAATTACAAGACTCTTAATAAATTTATTTAACTTCAGATTGAAAGGATTATGGTCAGCAATATTTCGAAAAGATTTCAACTATTTCCGTAAGTTTTTGGTAATATTTCAAGATTGTAGATTGTTTCTGTAATATTTTAGCAACCTTTCAATAAGATTTCATATGCAAGAATCGCGAATATTTTGTTATACCAGAGCTGTCTCAGAAATGTTGCAGACGTATTTCGTAATTTTTCTGAAATGTTTTACTTTTCAATTGAAATATTTCTAAATTATTTCTGAAAATTTTCAGTGTATGAGTAGGATTCCTTTAAACATAAATGGAAAATTGATATTATCCAATTATGTATTTAAAAATAGTATAATAATATGCAAATAAAATATTATTGTCCTACCTAATTATTTTTATTAAGCATATTTAAAAAATCTTATTTATATTTATTATATTAATGAGATCCAAATACTAAATAAAATTTTGCAATGAAAAAACTATTTTATACATAATATTTATTGTAACGTTTTAGTTATTTGCAATCCTCTGAATATAATAAATTTAAATACCATTTTTGAGAACTTTAAGAAAAACTCATTAAATGTGAGATTAACTGTTAAGTTAATCTTATTTTAATAATAACACCATTACAACTGGAGATTTATCGTTTATATAAATATCTCTTAAAACAATATTATATACATATTATGTATGCAAGAGAAAATTAATATAAAAAAACAGCAAAATTTGTATTACAGATGCGAGATAAAATTATTCAACTGTAAGAATATTATATTTAAAATATTTTCCTCTTAATTTAAGAGAATTCCTCTTGAGGCTTTATATAAAAAATAAAATTCTCTAAAATTGGACTGTTAATACTAAAATTTTTGTAGAAATAGCTAAAATCTTTTTGAAGTATTGACCGTAATCCTCTCAATCAAAGTACATTTTTAATTATATTTCAAAAAGAATCTTAGATTCTATCTGTAACTTTTCAACAACGTTTCATATGCAATAATCATGGACAATTTACTATTCCAAAGCTGTTTCAGAAATGTTGCTGATGTATTTCGCAACTTTTGTGAAATGTTTCACTTTTTAAATTATTACTTTATATATATTTCAACAGGTCTCTGTAATTTATGATGTAAAATAAATTAAAAGTATTTGACAAATTAAAAAATATATTGCATACAACTGATAAAGATGTATTATTGTAGACTCTGTTCCACTTTGACTTGCTGATCTTGTGCTTCTAACGCTGCTGTTTGAGCCATGTTTATCTCCTCTATTCTTTTGTGCACCATTCTAGGTTGTACTTCCATGAATATTTCCATTATCTTATGATTAGTGTAGATGTATTTCTGTACACAATTATTTATGCAGAGCTCCTACAAATTTCAATTAATTGAATTTCATGTTCAATACAATTATACAATTCAATATATTTTCATAAAAATACTCACTTCATCAGAAGTAATTTCACGAGACAGAAAAGTATTTGCACATTTTTTGAAACATGTTTCAGATATTTGATTGTATAACAAAAGAAAGTCTTTAAACTACTGAAAACAAATTTCTTGTTAACATACTATTTAACATGATTAATATATCATTTATATCAAAAAATTGTATAGACACAACATAAAATTATTGGTTAAGTGTGGACGAACAATCAAATCTTAATAAACATAAGTGTAATATTAAAGATACGCACATTTCTTAGTTGTAATGCATCCATGTACACAGCTGAATATTTTTAACACGCTACAACTGTATTTGGTAATTATTTGAATTGCAAAACTTGATAAAAATATACTTATTCGACGCGTTTTAGCGTAAAAATAAATAAAAGATAATTGTATAGTTTAGCTTCCGCAGCCTAAAAAACAATAAAATTGAGATTATTCGTTTCTGCATGAAACGAAACTAGCAGATAAAGCGTCGCTTTGCCCCACAAACCGAAATATTGGCTTAGTTTCCACCGAGGATTTAATCCGGATCAGAATGTAAGAACCAATCAACTACAGTCGAGCATTCCTCTGTCGTTTGACTGTAATAGGGGAATATTCGACTGTAGTTGATTGACCCGGTGGAAACTAGGCCATTATTCATTAAAGTAAACGACCATTGAGGTTAAAAAAATCTGTTATTGACCCCCTTTTTTAAGCCTTGTGTCCACAATATTAGAAATCGGTCCGAGATCTCGGATGAAGAAAGAATTGACTAATTGTGATGGTCATGTGACAAATTGTTCAAATGTGATTTGTTAATTTTTTCTATGTTCGAGATTTCTATGTCTCGGACCGATTTTTAGTATCGTGAACATCGGACTTTAAGACTGTCTCACACAAAATTCCGTAACAGTATGCGTAAGGTATAAACTTAAACTGATGAGCCAATCAGATTTTTAGATTACATAATCTAACGGAAATGGAAATAACAATAAAGTAATTCATAACTCGCAATAAGGTGAATTTCAACCGGTAAAATTGCCTTATGGATAAGTTTAATGCTATTTCTATTTTCGTGAGAGTACGTAGATCTAAAGCAGTATCCTGATTGGCTCATTAGCTTAAGTTCACGTCTTAAGGTTACTGTTACAGAAATTTTGTCTGCGGCAGCCTTTATGGCTTCGGCACACCAGCGCGATGTTAGTTGCGCGCAACGCGATATCCAATGACAATATATCTTTAGAATGAGAACATCGATAAAGCTGAACACTCATTGTATATTGCGTGTCGCGCGCGACAAATATTGGGCTGGTGTGCCGGAGGCATTAGGGAATCAAGCAGGATATTGCTTTAGGTCTAAGTAATCTAATGGAAATGAAAATAACAGTAAACTTATTCATATCCTCGCAATAAGATAAATTTCAACCGGTTGAAACTCGCCTTATGGATAAAGCGGGGAGCACAAACTCTTGCATAATACGTAATACATAAGAAAATGTACCAATCAACATCCTTTGTTTCTTTCCTTTCCATGAAATAAAGAACTCATATTGGTTAAATTTCTTATGCATTACGTGTTATGCGTTATACAAGAGTCTGTGCTCCGCGCTTAAGTTTACTGCTATTTCTATTTCCGTAGATCTAAAGGCCATGGCACACAAAAAAACTTAAGATAGTAAGACGTAAGCAGTAAGAAAATCAACGTTGTGGATTTGCTTGTGTTACTGCCTTACGTTCTCGATTCTGATTGACTGATTCGCTTACTGCTTACGTTTTACTGCCTTAAGTTTTTGTGTGCTATGGACTTAGGGCTGCCGCACACAAAATTTCTGTAATAGTAACCTTAAGACGTGAACTTAAACTGATGAGCCAATCAGGATATTGTTTTAAGTCTACGTAATTTAACGGAAATGAAAATAACAGTAAACTTATCCATAATTTCGTAATAAGATGAAAAGGTTTCAACTCGGTTGAAACTCGCCTTGGATGGAAGTTGCGCGATAGCCAATCAACGTCTCGTTAGCTCGAAAGTGTAGATTATAATTTCCACCGCGTGTAAAAGTTGAAAACTCTGATGAAAATTTGAACTCTGAATCTAACTTTTGTGCGGCGAAAATAATATTACATCATTTCTAGAAATTTTGCATGGTGTGGCCGACTTAAAAACATAGAATTAGTTAGTGCGATAACTTCTGTCGCGCGGCAAGCGTTGTCGCGTTCTGTATGCGAGAGCCATTACAGACATTTTTTTGTGTGCGGCAGCTCTTACACCGAGCATTTCATACTCATAGGATTACGTTTGGAAATATTATTCAAGGGCCCTATTGTTGAAAAGTATCGCATATGAAAAACTAGGGAAATACTATAGTATGCGTCATATACTATAGCATTTCTCTAGTTTTTCATATGCGTTACTTTTTCAAGGCTACGTTCCAAAACTTATGCCTATATTTACAGTCAGACCTTGTAAAGCTTCCTTAAATTTATCTTTAGATACTCAGCAGCCAAGTCTTAAATATAAGGTCTGACTATGAATACGAGTATTACTCTCCGAGGAAGATTTTACTCTATATACTATAATAAACGTCACGTGTACTATATATTTCGAGTAAAATTTTCCTCAGAGAGGAACGTAGCCCAAGAATAGGGCCTCTGGTGCTCCGTGTATCATCTTATCCTTATTTAACATTGGGTGAACAATAAGGATAAAATATGCGGAACTCGATTAATATTTCCGAACGCAGCCTAGAGCATATGTACATACATTGTATGCACACTGATAATACACACGAGCACGCAACTTTTGCTTTTGCCTTAATATGATGAGCCAATCATCGATCATTACCTTGTTGGCCGTATTCTTATTATAAGTACTCTATCTGAATGCAGCCAACGCAGGTCGCAGCTCTAAACCCTAGTTTTGTCATATGATAGAAGATATGTAGTACATGGCTGCGTATATATGAGATATGATACAATTGTTATATCGTTTTGTAAGTCATTTTAAAAACGAAGTCAAAGTGATTCCGAATTTCATCGCGACGTGCTTAATTTTTTTCAAGACATAAGTGTCATGTCTCAAGAATTGAATTCGACGATTGTTGAATGGAACGAATCTGAATCACGCGTATATTACATCTGATGCAGAATATTGGTGTAATCTGTTCCTCTTATTTAAGAAGCAAGTTAAAGCAGATTCCAGGAACATGCGTTAATTGTTGAAGCGTGAATCATACCAATTACATTACACTGATTATATATCGAGAATCATATTTCGATCATGGAGGTTATTGATATCAATTAATGTTAATAGAATTATATATACAATTAATGAAAGTTGGATAGTGTTGATAAATTTATTTAGTGAAAACACGATTGGAAATACATTGTATCATGGAGAAATTTATGATCGACTTAGACAAAGTCCTCAATGATTTTGAATTCAACGAAGGTAAGTATACATTTTTTCGAAGAAAATCAATTTTAATAGTTGTTGAAGAATCTTTTATATATTTGAAATTTTCAAGTTTATACTTGATTTATCATAAGAGGTTTTTGGGTTTGCATTAAATTTAAATTTAATATAAAAATTTAAAGTTCAAATTGACAGACCCATATAATTATTTTTCAATTGCAAAAATAAATTATGAAATTAAAGATGTTTTCGATATTTAAAAGTAAAGTCCCAGATACGATGCAAGGGAAATAGCAATAGCGATAGAAATAACACGATTTCAACTTATCAGAAACTGGAATACATAACTCCTGATAGATTGAAATTGTAATTTCTAATTGTGTAAATTCTATTGTTATTCCCTCGTATTGTGTCTGGAGCTTAATAGAGTTTTCTACTACTGGGAGAACTATCCAATTAGAGCAGGATTGTAGTATACATGCTTTAAAAACGTAAGTACAGTATAAAACTAGTATAGGAATATGGCATACACGTATACAGGATGAATCAGAGTTGTTGAACCAACTTTTTATCCTCTGAGCAAATTATCGACTTCATGCCTAATTAAATTATAATGTGTGCAGTTAATTATTTTTTCATAGGATCAAAAAGCTGGTTCAACACTGATTCATCCTACATAAGCTAAACTGTTCTTATACAATAATGTAATATATGTGTTGTAATAATTGTTTTTATTATGTGTGAGCAATGTAAAATGTATTTTATATGTCAATAAATAGTTGAAACGTATGGAGACATAGAATTTCATGTATGTATATAATGAATAAAGATAGTAAATGTTCCACTTAAATAAATTTTTTTAATATATTTATAATTTGTGAAAAGTATTCCTTTAAATAACGTATTAAGAGTAGGTTTTAATAACTAGGTATGTTACATTTAAATATGTTAATAAAAAATTGAGCATATATTTGATATATATGCTTTCACCGTGACGTTTGACTGAATAATAAACATATTTTCTACTGACACATTGGGCGCAATTAAGATTTGTTGAAAATATATTTTGTTTATGGAATGAAAAACATTTAAAAAACGTTTGGAGAATATGATTGGAATCCAGATATGATCAAATTAAATTATCATCTGGATTTTAATTATATTTTGCAAATGTTTTTTTAAATGTTTTTGATTTTATAAACAAAATTTTCAGCAAATCTTAAATGAATTGCGCCGATGTGTCAGGTAGAAAATATGTTTACTATTCAGTCAAACATCGTGATGAAATCATAATGTATAAATCTAATATATGCTCAATCTTTTATTAACATATTTAAAAAATGTAACATACCTGGTTATTAAAACCTACTTTTAATACGTTATTTAAAAGAATACTTTTCGAAAATTATAAACGCATTAAAAAAAACATTTATTTAAGTGGAACATTATATTATCTTTTTATTCACTTATTATATACATGAAATTCTACATCTTCGTGTGTTTCATCAATTATTTCTTGACGTATAAAATGTTTCACATACTCACTCAGAGTTGGGAACATTACCTTAAAAAAATAACGCGTTACAGTTACAGTTAGTTTTTGTTAAAAATAACTCTTTATTATTATTAGTTACTCATTTTAAAAAGTAACGCGTTACCATTACCATTACTTGTAAAAGTGAAATGAATTGTTATCTTTTCGTTATTTTTCGGGAAATTGTTGAGTTAGTTCCCTCACATATGATGTTAATAAAAATTAGGCTCATTTGACGCATTTTTGCATAAAAAACGACTGAATATGGCAGAAACAATCGTCGGCATCGGAAGCTAAACTCAATAATTACCGAACTTAAATTAAATATTATTTTTAAATTTTAATGTCATTATTAAGAATGTATTTCAAGATTTATTTCCAATGAAAATTCGTAGTATACATGTAATGTAAATTACAGATTTTCGACACTACTTCTCCTTCTCTAGTAACTATCAATCTGCAATCTGAGATATAAATAAAATATTTTTTAAGAAATAAAAATGAGAAAATAAATATTTTATAATTATATTTATTGTAAATAATAATCTTTCATTGTACATAATACAATGTTGAATTGTAAATATATATATTTATATATTTACCATTTTTTTTAACTCTATTATTATTACAATCTGTCTTATTATACACACACACACGCACACACACACACATACACACACACACACACACACGCGCGCGCGTGCGCGCGCGACATTCAGTAATATTGTTTGTGTGTTTGCGACGTTGATGTCACCTTGTATGGAAGGTTCGCTCGCCAAGGCGGCGTGTAATAATGACGACTCTCTTTGTTGTAATAATTTAAACTTTATTATTGAGTCGAATTAAGATTTGTTCGAAGCGAGCGGTAGACGGTGCTTATAATCAATAATTGATGCGTTCGGTTAGATGCGTGTATAGGTAACTCGCACTTGGTACGACGTTGAATAATTTCTCGCAGTCGTTAAAGAATACGTATTGCGAGCAGCAATGAGACCGGCAAATCTCGCCGGAAACTCAGATAATTCTTGCGCACTGAATGCTCTCGAGCTACGCATATATCAGCAACGTTACGTGACAAAATACAGTGTTGATATGCAATAAAACTTTGGTGTGGTTCGCACTCAATATTTAGGATAAGATTCGTTAAGCACGAATCTCACTCAATGATCCGTATTGATCGAGATCGGGAAGCGAACTGAACTTTCGCACGCAGAACGTGTGCGCGATAGTCAACTTTTCGAATGCCACGCAAGGGTGGTTACGTGTCTGACATAGATGGAACATGAGCGAAATGTTTACTCATGTTTTGAACGAAATGTCACGCCGCAGACGTGATTGAATGGGGACGGCTCAGTGTCTCTGAGCTGTTTATATACCATCCCCAAAAAGACATTTTTGAAATAACGATGATTCCGGAACAAATATGTTAAACAGTTATATAAAATCTAAGTAAAATGCATCCAATGACACACTTCCAACAAATTATTATTCAATAGTATTAGTTATGAGTTATAAAGTCATTAGGGATTTTTCTTTTGAGTCTTCAGTTTGGATGTCCTTTAGCCATAAGACGATTTATCCATACATTAGGATGATTACTCAAGTTATTTCTTTAAGCTTTAATATATGAGGATATTTTTCCTCTTTAACGAAGGGTATATTTGAATCCTGGTGGTTGTTTCGTTGGAGATGAACTATGGGACATCAGTTATAATACGCAGTATTTTTGATCTCTGTATGATTTGGATATTAGAATAAGAAGCTGATCCCAGAGCTGTATACCGCATGTTCAGATAAGTTTTAGGATAGCTTTATAAAGCAAAAGCTTATAATCAAGACTTAACTTAGAGTTGTGGTTTAACATCCAATACATTTTTTTGCAGTTTGATATCGAGTTGCTTTTTTTTAGTAAATATATGTTTCTTCTAGCCCAATCGTCTGTCCGAATATAAGTCAAGATATCTAACATGGTCTGATTGAGGCATTTTGTTATTTAGTTTGATGAGTTTGATAAGTTTCGTGTCTCGTTGAAAAGATGACATGCAGATTTGACTTTATTAGCTTTAATTCTCCAGTCAGTCATCCATGAGGCTACTTTTTAAAGACTATTTTGCAATATCTATAGAGGTCATTTTGGAGTCTGAATGTGATGCTAAAACTGCTGTATCATCAGCAAAAGTTCCAGTAATGACAGTCTGATCAGTAGGTAGGTCATAGGTATACAATAGATATAAGAGAGGTTTCAGGACGCTACCCTGGAGTACTCCCGCACATATCGGATAGATTCCAGTTGAAGCTTCTCTGTGACTGGAAATGTCGGTCTTCAAGATAAGATTTTAAGATAATATTCTTGAGATTTCCACGGGTGCTTTCTATATAACTGTTGTGTGTTTCGCGGGTTTTCTCCATGTCTAGATCCATTCTTAGAATGCCAATGTTTCGTGAGCCTTGCAGTCCACTTCATCAGGGCGAGGAGCAGTCTGATATTGAGCTGTTCCTCCAGACCTTCCTTTTTATATTACGATGCTTGTTAGAG
>JAANIC010006515.1:341541-368275 GCA_017607545.1 Acromyrmex charruanus
AGGTGGTAGAATTTGGTTGGTTTTCAATAATCGGGAGAATGGTTTTCCATATTTTATTTATGTTGTAGCCATTATTTCTATTTAGATTATTAGGGTGTTTTTGTATCTCTATAGCTTCTTTATACTTTCTTGGAAAGTATGATGTAACATTGGTTATCGTGGTCGCTTTGTCAAACAATATTTGATGTCCTGTTTCGATGTTGTGATAATGCCGACTGCGTGGCGTGTTTTAGCCTGATATCGTTGGTGTTTTTTTATCCATAGGTTGACCATTTCCCGGTTTCTCCAATGTATACTTGTCTGCAGGAACAAGGTATTTTGTATTCTCCTGCGGAGTCTTTGATCTTAAGATTTGTTCTATCTTTTTGGGTGGTTTGAAGATAGTTGGGATATTGTGTTTGTTTAATATCCTGCCAATCCGATCTGTTCCTTTGATATATGGGAATAGATAGGATTCTATCATCTGATTGTGTGTCAGAGATCGTTGATTGCATGTTTATTGATTATCTTGGTTATGTTTTTTTTATCGTGTCCATTTTTATGTAATTTTTTGTATTATTGAAGACCATTCAAATTCCACCTCTTCTCCCACCTCACCTCCCTCTTCCCATTTACCCCTACTCCAACAAACAGTGTAATATAAAAAGGAAGGGCCTGGAGGAACAGCTCAGTATCAGGCTGCTCCTCGCCCTGATGAAGTGGACTGCCAGGCTCACAAAACGTTGGCATTCCAAGAATGGATCTAGATACGAAGATTTTAAGATGTTAAAGAAGCAAGAAGGAAAGTTCATTTTAACTTTATATAATAGTCCCTCGTGTCAGACTTTATCAAAAGCCTGGGAAATGTCCAAGAAGGCTGCAGAACAAACTTATTTTTAAATGATTGATGTATTTTATTATACAGTCTGTGTACTTGGTCCATAGTTCCATGCTTAAATCAGAAACCAAATTGGTGATCCGGTATCACTTGCTTCTCATTTGATAGGTATTATTCTGGACACAAGTAATGATTCAAAGACTTTGGCCATAATTGGTAACAGGCTAATAGGTTTATAAGACTTAGAATCATCAAGATTTTTACCAGGTTTAGGAATTATTTTGATTAAAGCAGTTTTCCATTGTGGAAGAATAAAGTTTAGTCTCAACATGGCATTAAAAAGTTGTGTAAAATATACAATTCCTTTATCAGGAAATTTCTTCAGAATCTGGTCAGTTATAAGGTTATAACCAAGAGCTTTCTTGTTTTTTAATTTTTAACTATACTCAAGACTTCCGTTTTATTAATTTTATCAAATTGTTCATTTTCAGAGTAAGAAGCGTTTATAGTGTCCAATATCCTTTTCTCGTGTTCTAGAGTTCCCATATAAGAGTGAGGTGTAAAAGCATTTTGAAGATAGTTAACAAAGGTGACAGCCTTCTCGATATCAGATCGAGCCCAGTCACCGTCCACTTCAGCGGAGGTACTATCTGATTGTCGTTCACCAAGGACCGGATGAAAGGGATGCGTTTTCGCAGCGCCGACGATGTTCCTGATGGCATGTGCGGAGACTGCTCCCGTAGATCTATCAGCGGCGGTATCCTCCAGTCCGCCTCGCAGGTTTGCGTCTCAGCTATCGCCTTCTGCGGCGTTGTCAGCAGACTGTTGGCGGCAGCGGCGACATCTTTAGCGGTACCTATCAGCGCTGATGAGGCCTTTCGCTGTCGTCAGCTATCCCACACGCTGATGTCCCAGGGGGCGTGTCTGCAGCAGGTGTCTCGGCGAAATGTCCAGCGGATGGAGTGTCCACGTCCCTGGTGCTAGTAGGCGTGGTCCCGCGGTGGCCGTTTGCGCTAGTGGTTGCCAGTCAAGCTGGGTAGCGTTGGTCTTGGCAGCTCCCCACTGTTGATCCCTGCGGCGCCTCCTCTGCTGCTGTTACCCTTGGAGTCGCCGAGGCTGCTGGGCTGTTGCCACTGCTCCCTTCCGATGATTGCTTCTCTGCTCGCCTTGCTGGTGGGCTTGGTTGGCCTGATCAGCTGCCGGAGCTTGACGTGGTTACAACTCACGTAGATATCCTCTCAGACGCACCGTGAGCCATGTGGTGTCACTCCTTGGTTCCGCGGGCCTTGTATGGTCGAGTTTTTCTTGCGTACAGGTCCGCGTTATCGCGCCAGCCCTCTGGGGGCTGTGTCGCGGTACTCGCAGTTCGCGTCTCGCGAGCGTTTGCAAGAAAGTGGCGCACTCGCGCGTCCGTTGTGTACACCGGATTAGGCTAGGATCTTTAATTTCTCAATATGGTGTAACAGTCCATTGGCATTCCAGAGGACAAGCTTAATATTACTAAATTTTGATTTTAGACACGAGATCCGCTATCATGTTGGTGATAGCTATCATTTGATTTATCATAAATTGGAATAAGTTCTTAACACCCTTTACATCATTGAGGTGTATAAAGTTATTTCCCCTCTCTAGATGAGATTTGTTAGAATTATTATTAGGATTAAAATTAGGATTAAAATGAGAATTATTAGAATTGAAGTTTTTTGTTATATTAGCATAAGATGCCAGTTAGGGTATGTTTTGAGTAGACGGGAATTCCCTAGGTCTAGGAGATAGAAACTTATTTTTTTGTAACTCCTTATAGATAGCACAGCTCTTATAATTAGCCGGGTGGTTTCCATTACATAGGACACATGTGCTCTAAACGGCCTTCCTTTGGGCAGTTTATTGTAATACGATCTCCAGCACACTTAACATATCTAGATCTTCGATAACAAAAACTTTTGTGTACCCGTATCTTTGACAATTTGCGCACTGAGGAATCTGTCTTTTAGGTCTCGGCGCTTTGAAAGTTATACGACAATTCAGGAGATATTTTACATTATAGATATTTTTATTTTCCTGATTCGGTTTAAGATCGATAAAATACATAGATAAAGGTTTTTTTTATTATTCTCTCATTTATGTTTCAGACATTGGTTACCTCATGTCCAATGGTTTCGATTGCTAATTTAATTTCTTCTGGGTCTGTGGAAGGATGGATATTTTTTAGCACAATACGGAAACTTCTTTCTTGTTTTAGTTTGTATGTATGGAATTCCGTTCCTTTTTTATGAAGTTTCTTAATAATCAATGTATAGGCCTCAGTTGTTTTTGGTTGAATTTTGACTTCTTTTGTCCTTAATATTTTAATCTCATATTCATTTTTAACAATTTCATTGAGAAGAGTTTTTAATGGTAGTTAGTACCGCTATCAATAAATATTGGCGGTGGCTTAATATTTCTATTTTTAGCAATAGTTGTATTATTTGTATTTTCTTCTTCCGTCAGTTTTGAATTGTCAAGAGCAGAGAATCTATTAGGAGTTGAAACCGGAGCACTTAACCAATAACTATTATTTGCTTGTTTGAACATTTTCGACGACATATCTGGACTGTTACGTGATCTCTTTTTATCATGTGTTTTTTTCCACATAACATTTCCGTTATCTCCAGTAGATTTGATTTCATTTTCTCGTTGGTAAACCTTGATGCATTTGACAAGTTGTTGTTTCTATAAGAAGTAATGGTGATCTACTAAATGAGAATAATCTAAGTCTAGCTGATAAGATGTGAGACTCAATTCCTATGCTGGATACAACAGTTTTAAATTCTGCCTGAGGAGGTCTTGATGTCAATGAGCTTCTTCCAAAAGTCTCTTTTCCAATTTCATTTTCTCTTTTATTTTCACTTTCATCTTCTTTTGATAATAATGGTTGCACCTTCTCTCAGAATCCTTGGGGCCTGTCTCCTTAGAGGATGTATTGCCCAGGTCAATGCCTGATATACCACCTGGGGTATTAACTTCCGTAAACATTTTTTCCATTGTTCTATTGCCGGTTTTTGGTCCCTCCCCTATTTAATTTCCCTAGTACTCTTCGGCGAACCGACGAACATTCTCCAATCCGCCACCTGAGGAGGCGCCCGATGGGGGACAAGCAACACCCCACACGAGACACAAGCATTAACAAAAATTTTAAGTATTCCGCTCATTTATTATAATGACGACATAATTTGGATAACTAGAAGTACACTTCTAGGTACACAAAAGCGAAACATCTTTCAGTGCCAGCAATATTGTCTATAGATATGATCTAATCCGACCAATCCAATAAAAATTAAAGTAACGATAAAAGAAGTAATTATAAATAGTAACGACTGAATCGTTATTGTTATAGCAAAAATATAACGACGTTACCGTTATTGTTAAAGACAGAAAAAAGTAATGAAAAAAGTAACGGCGTTATAAGTAACGTGTTACTTTCCAACTCTTCTGCTCACATGTAGTAAAAATAATTATTATATACATATATTATATTATCGTATATAAGAACAGTTTAGCTTATATATGTATATGCCATATACCTATACTAATTTTATACTATATTTACGTTTAAGGGGATCCTAAAGTCGTCTGTATTACTGACTAAACGCAATAATTTTTGTATAACAATTATTTTTTTCCTCGTTTATAAAGAAAATTTTTTCCGAGATTAAAGCATACGCATTAATACGTATCTATGAAGTGGAGTTTATGTCGAGAATGAAAAAAATTATTTAAATCAAGATCTTTATCATTTTTTAGTCCAATATGGCGTTAGAGCTGTCAATATCGTAACATTTGCTTGATATAAAAGCTTTGCAATCTGTATTTATGAAATTATGATCCAGACACGTAGTTCGCATGAACAAAGTTGGAATTAGATTTAGACACTTTATCGCGACAAATTTATTATATGAAAATTGACACGAACGTGCGACTGCGTGTATCATAGTTGATATGATCGACGTGTATCATAGTTGATATGAGATTGATGTGGTAGTATATAAAGATGTGTCGATATGCTGTAAAACAGCGACCTCTGATGATTTCGTCGGAATTTAGGCATCATTTTAAGATCTCCTTAATAAGCATGTACAATCCTACTATAATCCTGCTCTTATTGGGATGATAAGTTATTGCAGATTGTACAAATTCTTCGACTTGCGATATTGTAAATTTTAAACATAATGTTCAGATTTATTGGAAGTGCAATATATTTATGCAGTGCCATATATTTATTAAAAATATATATATCTCATTTTTTAAAATTTGGATTCAAGAAATGAATAAACAATTGATTCAACATTATGTATTTTATACGGCTGCATAACACGAGCTAAGTTCGGATTTAAAAACCGAATAAATTATTGCTTTATTAGTAGATATTTTATACGGCGTAAGACATAATTTATTCGTTTCTTATATCTGAATTCGTATACGTTCAAGAATAAAAATTGGTATATTAAAACGTATATGAGATGGTCATCGAAACGGGAATTATATTATACATAAAAAATATACATTTAATACATCTACTTTATACTATACCTATTATATTCTAGAAGTTATATTCTAGAAATATATGTATATCATACTTTCTTGTTTTTTTTATTGGATAGTGCAACACTCGAATGCAATTGTATTGTTCCATTGTTAAAATCAGTTCATGTATTTTCAATTTTCAATTTTTCAGTGTTTAAGGAGGTTCATCTGTTAATCGGAAATCAACTTAGAGTCTTAATTTTTTTATATGATATAGATAAATACTGTACACAAATAATCCCACAATTTGAGCAATATTGATCGTATAGTTTTCTTGTAATATTATTCTGAAGTTGACTATTTTAAGCATATCTTGCGTAAGCGGTCGTTTCGAAGTAGATAATCATTGATTTAATATGAGATTTCATTGATACTGATTTAAACTCAGTCAACTTAGGACTTTGAAAAACTAGTATTTGACAGATGAAATATCAATAATTGTGTACAAAAAAGAAAAATCGAACTTTATCATATAAATTTAAAACTTTATTGTGACAAAGTGCATGCATGACGCGCGCGCGCGTGTATTAAAGTTACCATATCGAGAGTACACAGAGCACATAAGAGTCAAATATAATGAAATATTTTAAAACAAAAACTTAAATGAAAAGTATATATTGGGAGTACAAATTAGTTCGGTCCGTTTTTTTGTGTTCAAAAATGCATTTATTTCAAAACAAAATGAATGAACAGATTAATTAAAGTAGTGTCCATCGCTGGCTACTACTTTTTCCCATCTCTCAGGCAATTTTCGAATTCCATCTCGAAAAAATGACTCGTCTTTGGAGGCGATCCAATTTTGGAGCCAATTTTCGATTTCTGCGAAAGAAGTGAACTGGTGACTTGCCAAATCGTGTTGCATCCTTCGGAACAACCAGTAATCAGAAGGAGCAATGTCCGGAGAATACGGCGGGTGCGGTAAAATATCCCATTTGAGCGTTTCCAAATATTTTTTTACGACTTTTGCGACATGAGGCCGAGCGTTGTCATGAAGAAAAATAACTTTATCATGTCTTTGCTCGTATTCCGGCCGTTTTTCTCGCAATGCACGGCTCAAACGAATCAATTGTAGCCGATACCGATCGCCCGTAATGGAATCGCCAGGTTTCAGCAGCTCATAGTAAACAACACCCTTTTGGTCCCACCAGATACAGAGCATGATCTTCGAACCATGAATGTTCGGCTTTGGTGTTGATGTTGAGGTCGATGGCAATGATTGACCGAGCTTAGCGTAGTATTTTTTCTTCTTAGGGTTGTCGTAGAATATCCACTTCTCATCTCCAGTCACAATCCGATGCAAAAAACCTTTTCTTTGTTGTCTTTGAATCAGCTGTTCGCAAGTGAAAAATCGCCTTTCAACGTCTCTCGGTTTCAGTTCATAAGGCACCCAATTTCCTTGTTTTTGAATTATTCCCATGGCTCTCAATCGTGCAGAAACGGCTTGTTGAGTTACTCCCAATGATTCTGCAAGCTCCTCTTGCGTTTGACTCTGATCTTCTTCGAGTAATGCCTCTAATTCTTTGTCTTCGAATTTTTTTGGCTGTCCAAAGCGAGACTTGTCTTCAACACTGAAATCTCCATCCTTGAAACGTCGAAACCATTCCCTACATGATTTATCAATTGGAGCAGTGTCACCATAAACTTCGACAAGCATTCGATGGGCTTCAGCTGCACTTTTCTTTCAATTAAAGCAGAAAATTAGAATCTCCCGCAAATGCTGTTTGGTTAACACAAAATTCGATATTTCAAACACAGTAAAAATCAAGGTTTTTGTATGAAACTCAAAGCGATATAAATTGAATATTATTAGCAGATGTCTAACCTCTCTGAAAACGCCAAAATCAGCTGTCATTATGAACCATTCAGCCTGAGCTATCTTTTGGAAAACGGACCGAACTAATTTGTACTCCCAATATAATATAATACTCTGTAATTGATTAAAAATTATATATATATGTATATATATATATATATATGTATATATAATATATATATATATAATATATATATATATACATATATATAATTTTTACATATATATATATATATCTATATATGTATAATATTATACGTATTATATATATTTGTTTTGTTTTAAAATATTTCATTATATTTGACTCTTTATGTGCCCTGTTTCTCGATATTATTTTTTAAATTAAGAGTCCTTCGTTCTTGTAAAAACTCATTTAAAATTACCTTTATCTCACGGATCATATTAAGGTGCAATTTCACATAGCGTCAAAACACTAGCGGCTCTCCCCACTCTGGATTGCGTTCAGATTCCTCATCGGGTGAATGATCGCTGGATAACTGGGTGAGTGGGCGGAGCCTAGCGAAAAGTACTGGAGTGATTTGGGAATCCGAACCCTAAGATAAGAGAGTATTCTACAGGCATCAATTACAACAAATAGTGTATTTCAGATATAATATAAATTATATATTGTATAATTATATATATATATGTATATAAAGTTCAATTTCAATTTCAATTTTGGGAATAATGAGAAGTCACAGGGGGCCAAATCAGGTGAATACGGTGGATGGTTTAACACAGAGACACGATTTCGAGCCAAACATTGACGGACAATCAATGAACTGTGACTCGGTGCATGCAATAAAGACCAATCTTCTGGATCACGATATTCGGGGCGAATACGATGAATTCTGCCCATCAATCGCTTTAAAACTTCGAGATAATATGCACCAGTAATTGTTTGGCCAGTTGGAACAAACTCTTTGTGGATAATACCTTTGCTATCAAAGAATGTGATGAGCATTGTCTTGATTTTTGATGGAACTTTTCGTACTTTTTTTGCTTGTGGTGAATTTTTTGACTTCCATTCCGCTTTGACGCTTAGTTTCTGGATCATATTGAAAGCACCATGTTTCATCACCCGTAACAATTGATTTTAGGAAGTTTGGATTATTTTCTGCGGCTGCAACGATGTCTCTGGAATAATTGATTCTCGCTGATTTTTGATCGCTTCTTAATGTGTGTGGAACAAACTTCGCACAAACCTTCGTTTTACCCAAATCTTCATGTAATATAGTTCGAATCGTTTCTCTACTGATATTTAAAGCCTCCTCCATCATTTTTAGTGATACATTGCGATCGTTTGCAACAAAATCACGTACTTTTTCGATCATTTCGGGTGTTCGAACCAAAATTGGCCGTCCTGATTTTTTGTCATCTTCAAGGGTCTCTCTGCCTTCCAAAAAACGCTTATGCCACTCAAAAACAGCTGTACGACCTAGACATTGACTGCCGTAAACTTGTTGCATCGATCGGAATGTTTCTGATGCACTTTTACCAAGTTTTGCGTTAAATTTAATCACTGCTCTTTGTTCCATATTAAATTTCTACCTCGACCAAAATCTTGTTTAACATGAACTGTCATATCTTCGTTATATGTCAACCAAAATGAATGAAACTTTGACAGATGATAACAAAATGTTCAACCTTTAAAATGCATGTTTGAACGCACAGATGTCGCCACTGGTTGCTGAGAGGTGGTTCGTGTCCAGGAACATATTTGTCGCACTGTGTATATAGAATAAGGGAGCCAGTTAAGAATGCATGAGCGAATAGAAAGAAACAGAAAACGAGATCAGCATCCTTGTTTAATTGCGCAAGCGCTATTGATTTTCACTGTTAGGTGGGGAGATTTCAGGAGAGCAATATATCGATGCCGCCCCACTCAGCTTTCAAAGTTCCATGCGCGGCGCAACACTAGACAAAGATAAAGATAGCCATCTTGTATTCTTTCCTTTTTTACTATCTAACATTTCCACTTACAGGGGCCCCTATGCCTTGCCTACTGTATATATATTTCTTTGATTAGAGTGCCTTACTGTAGCTAGCGTTTTAACGTTGCATGAAAGCGCGCCTTTAGTAATAACAGATTTGGCAACGCTGTAGTGCACAGCTGATACGAAACTCTTCACATAACTTAGAATCCATCTCGGCGTAAAGAAACAGATATGAAAATAATACAAAATCGACTTTTATACCGATTCTGAATTTCTTCCTTATCATTCGCCATAGCTGGTCATTGCCCATCACATCGCGAAGTGCAACACAGTGCAATGTTGCCAAATATACACTCGATCTCCTGAGTTGTTGACAATCTCATACACATTTAATTAATATTCTATACACTAATAATTTATTAAGAATATAGCACATAAATAGTATCCACAATTCATTACACTGATATTGCATATGATACAGAATCGCTGTAATGACAATTTATTTCAGTCGTATTTTTGATTCCAAAGTAATAGGCGAATCTCCTTAATGTTTCACTGACAATTGGTGCAAAAAATTTACATCGAGTTCAATTTTTTCTTCATCGCCTTTAAAGAAGTTGTGTTTATGTTTTGATCTGGGGCGTTTTTTCGTTGTGCAATCAGAAGCAACCGCGCGCTTTATATCAGCGAAGACTATCTTCGTCTTCTGAGCCCTAAAGACGAAGATAGCTTTAGCCGTGATCACTTCTGGTTGGATAACAAAAAAGTGCTCACATTAAAGTATAATATTATATATATTAATCTAATTAATTTCATAACAACAATATTGTTTTCAATTTCAGTATGTGTAGTAATATCTATGCAATAACATAAATATTTAGAGTTTAAAAGTTTTGAAATTCAAGAAAAGTTAATAAAAAAGTTTTTTATAAGAAATAAATAAATTAGAATATTATTATAAAATAAGTAATTCAATGATATGTTCTATTGAACCACATTAAACCTGCAATATTACTGCACTAGTGCAGATTTCATTAAAATCTAGCATGGCGCTGGTGCTGTATCAGCACTCGGCTGTTGATGAGTTTTCTCAATGGAAACATTATAATAAAAAGTGTGCATAAATCTAAGAATGTGTGAAATAAAACAAATAACATGTATACAATACACAAACGAATAAAGTTTAGTATATGTACACAAAGTGAAGCAGAATTTTTTATTTGCAAACATACATGATCAAGCATAGTATACCTATAGTCATACCAGGCTAATTTTAGTATTATTGTATATACTTTCTACAATAAATACCTTGGTACATAGAAAAACTTAAGACATAAGATTTAAGTAGTAAGGAAATCAATATGTAAAGTCATTTTTTCAAAATTTGAAAAAAAAGCAGCTTCTGGTTGCCTCCTGAAGAATTCTAGAGTTCTCTATCTATATAGTTTTAGAAAGGATTCCGTCGATTAAAGCGATGAAAATACTTGAAGTATCAGGGGGACCAACTTCACGATTCCGAATCTTTGAAGGATTATAATAATAACTTCTTTATCTTTTATTTTAGTGTTTCGATTTATATAGGATGATCGTTAGAACTCTTTGGAGGGCGGGGGGGGGGACTACCAGAATTCAAGAAAATACCGAATTTTAAAAAAATTTTATCAAAAATAAATTTTTTTGAAAACGTTTTTTTTTACAAATTCTGACACGAGTTCTAGTAGCCCCAAAAAATTCTAACGATTATTCTTAAAAACCTGTGCGCTGAAATCGATAACTGAAGAGTTTTAAGATAACTGGGTGATTCTATAACTCTTAACGACAGTCGTTGATGTCACTATGCAGCTTTTTTAGTCTACATAATATCCGCAACAACTGTTAAGGGCTGCCGCAAACAAAATTTCTGTAACAGTAACCTTAAGACGAACTTAAACCGATGAGCCAATCAGGATATTGCTTTAGATCTACGTATTCTAACGGAAACAGAAACATAGCAGTAAACTTATCCATAAGGCAAGTTTCAACCGGTTGAAATTCATTTATTGTGAGATTATGAATAAGTTTATTGTTATTTTCATTTCCGTTAGATTACACAAACCTAAAGCAATATCCTGATTGGCTTAAGTTCATCTTATGGTCCCTGTTGCGGAATTTTGTGTGTGGCAACACTAAGAGTTACAGAATCGGTTTCTTAGAACTCTGAAGTTTCCGAAAGCGGAGACTCAGAGTTCTAAATTTTTTTTACTTTAAAGGCCTTGGCATATACAAGACGTAAGACTTAAGCAATAAGGAAATCAACACATTCGATTCGTTACTGCTTACGTATGGTCTTACAGTCTTGATTGTGATTAGGGTTGCCGCACACAAAATTCCGTAACAGTAAGGTGTAAACTTAAGCCGATGAACTAATCAGGATATTGCTTTAGATTACGTAATCTAAATGAAAATAACAGTAAACTTATTTATAACCTCGCAATAAGATGAATTTCAACCGGTTGAAACTCGCCTTTCGGATAAGTTTACTGCTATTTCTATTTCGTTAGAGTACGTAGATCTAAAACAGTATCCTGATTGGCTTCAGTTTACGTCTTAAGATTACTGTTACAGAAATTTTGTCTGCGGTAGCCCTTAGTCAATTTGCTTACTGCTTAAGTCTTACGTTTTAGTTTTTCTATATGTCATGGCCTTAGGGCTGTCGCAGACAAAATTCCGTAAAAAACCGCAAAATTCCGTCGGTTGAAATTTGTCTTGAAACAACCTAATTTTGACGCGGATTAGCTCGTCGGATTCGGTAGGTAATGGGCCGGAACGCTAAAAAGGTTCGCACGAAAAAGAGAGATGCAGGTCGATCGATATAATACGATTCTGATGTGAAGAATGCTTTTATTAGAAACGCTGAATATGTATATATATTATGTGATGTATGTGTAACGGTGTCGGGCGTAGAATACTTGACGCGGTGTGTATGTGAGTATGTGTGTGTGCGAGTGTGTATATTTGTTTCGGCGAACGCGGTCTCGTATGCGGGATGCCACAGACAGCTTTTTCTGACGCGGCGCGGTCTGTGCTGGTATGCGGCATGTATACTCGGCAATCAGCTGTGCGCGATAGTGCTGATTGGTCGATGCGAACGCGGGTACACGCCAGGCGCGAATCCCGAACGCGGGCGCGGCGCGGTATTCCGGCGGATCTTGACGTGCGGGCACAAAAGCGTGAAGTTAGATGTGTTGGTAATCGACGACCGAGAGCTCTCGGCGAAGGCGGAGAAAGCTCCACTCCTATTGTCGATCACCGTGGATGCGGCGAAGGTGCTTGCACCAGATGGCCAAGAAAAACTCGACGGCGACTGAGCACGCTCGATCCCCTTGTTATGTCCGGTGCGGTCCGAAACGGTCGCAGTTGGCCGAGAAAGTTCGGCGGGGCACAGTACGCTCTGGCCCCGGAGAGAATCCCGGAGAGAGTCGGTACAACGGCGCGAGAGCTGCAGCTGGTCGGCGGTCGAGTACGCTTAGCAAGAGAGTTTCCTCTGTCCTGAAATTACCCCGTCGGTGCAGCGGATGAATGCAAGAAAATCGACCGAGAGCCCTAGTAGTAATGGAGTACTCTTCACCACTTTGTCTTGCGACGGATATGATTGCTAGGAGTCGGTGATAGTAGTATTCGTTAGGAGCGGAAAAAGAATCGCAAGTGCGAGCAACAATTTGCGAGTTTATATACAGATTGTTGTTCGTATTGTTCCGGTCTTACTCGGCAATTTTCGCCGACTGGTAATACGAACGGGAATGATACTGATCGGTGCCACTCGATAAAGTGTAAAACCCGTGAGCCTTCAGTGGAATGGCTGTCACCCGCGAGTTACATGGTAACGATATACGTTGCAGCCTTGTAGGTTTACTGCTACTTTTATTTCCATCAGATTATGTAGATCTAAAGTAATATCCTGATTGGCTCATCGGCTTAAGTTTATGCCTTACGCTTACCATTACAGAATCTTGTCTGCGGTAGCCTTAGCCCTTACGGACTATGGCACAAAAAAATTTAAGTATTAAAACATAAGCAGTAACATAATTGGCCAATTATAGTAGGGACGTAAGGTCTCTCACTTGTATAGTGAAATTTTTTTTTCTTTGTTTTGTCCGTAAAAAGCGGGAAAGGGATGAAATTTTTAGAATTTTAACATAACCCGTTTCTGATCATCGCGAAAAAAAAAATCGTTCAATGGGGCAAAAAATGTCATTTTAACTTTCTTACATTAAAGATACAAATTATAGACATTTCGGCCTATATCATCCTCAGTACACCACAATATAAATAATATATAAATAGTTCGCAGTTATAAGATTAAAAGAGTTGAAATAAATAAAAGATCAATGATTCTTAGTCATAAAATTAAAAGAATAAATTAACAATAAAATTTAGTTCAATTACAATTTACGCTTGTGTATGTTGTCGAAAAATTCTTTCACAAATCTACGCTTTTTTTCACAAATCTACGCTTGTGTATGTTGTCGAAAAATTCAAAAAAATCTTCTCACGTTTCAATATAAACATCTCTCATTAAGACGCAAGATAATAGAAGCAAATATTTTTCGACAATATACACAAGTATAGATTGTAATTGAACTCAATTTTATTATTAATTTATTCTTTTAATTTTATTAAGAATCATAGATCTTTTATATATTTCAATTCTTTTAATCTTATGATGGCGAACTATTTATATATTATTTATATTGTATACTGAGGATGGCCTGATATAGGCCGAACTGTCTATGAATTTATATCTTTAACGTAAGAATTTTAAATATATGACATTTGCAAAAAACATCCTGCTCGTAGCTGAATGCTCCTTGTATTTTATGTTTGTAATTTGCGAGCTACTAATAAATTTATAAATTTATTTTAACTGTTTTAAAATCGAGATTTTTCTTTTTAAAATATCCAAAAAAATTGTCTTGCGATCTCTGGAAGTTGAAATATAGCATCTTAAAGATTGGGAAAATTTGCAGGTTTTAAAGTAATCCCCTAATTGTTGCGTGTAGTGTATATTGTAGATAAATTATTTTGAATAAAAATTTTAGTTAATATAAAATTTTACATTAGATTATTTTTTCAGATTGCGCAGAGCAAATAGCGTCAGTCGCAACTTCTATTAAAGCTTCAGCTGCGGAGAAGCATAATGAATCTGTGGTTCCCAAAATATGTAACTTTAATCCTGAGAAAGGCATAACAATCGATGTAGTACCGTCTGTTGAAAACTATAGAGATACTCAACCAATAGACATTGACTCAAAGTATTCATTAACTGAAAAGGAGATAGTGTTTATGTCAGAGAATAGAGAATCCGTAAATAATTTCTATACACATGATCGTATCAATGATATCACATTTGGGCAGAAATCATGTGTTCATACTTATACTGATTTTGATGAAATGTCTTCAACGATAGATAATAATATATCACAAAACTCGACGCAGGAACAACAGAATGCAAGTAGTGATTCGAAAGATGATGATAGATATGACAAAAAATTAAATCAACCAAATTTCAAGCCTAGTATCAGCAATGTGTTTAATAGTTTGAACGAATATATTAATGCTCCTACTGGAAGTTTAAATTATGTTGAACCTATATTAGATAAAGACGATTTATTTGAAAGATCCATAGATGACGCAGTGAAGAAAGATTTTAAATCAAACAGAGATGTGATCATTAATGAACTTTCTTCAATTTCAATGGAGAAAGGGATAATTAATGTAATTGACGAAAATATTTTGGACCATAAAAATATTTTACCGGTGGAATTAAATAAGTTCGTCAAAGTTGAAATTAATAACAAACAGGATAATACAATGCAAAATATTATGTCTCATCATCCTATTTCGGTACAGTCTGAAGAAAATAATTCTATAATTTCTACACCAAACACCATCTCGAATCATAATGATGTAATAGATATGGAATTGTCTAGTAACAAAGGTGATGTAGATAAAAAGATCATAGCTAATGATACATTTGAAGAAAATTCTGACAGATTTATTAGCAAACAAAAGCAGTTAGACTTGAATAGGCGAAATTTCATCGACAAATACACATTTGTTGAAAATAAAGAAAGCATAGTAGAAACTAAAAAGTTGGATAAAAATATAACAAGTAACGAAAATCAAAATAATATAGAAACAACTAAAAGTGACATTTTTTCCAATGTACGTATGATACGTACAATTGATACCAGCGATGACTTTTCTGAAGAAGAATTAAATCAGTATTTATTAGAGTTAGAGAAAGAAGAAAGATCTAAAACGGATAATATATCACTTTCGGATAATACCTGGTTATTACAATCATATGAATTGAGAAGAGATAGAGAAAAGAATGCCAATCATTATCAACGAGATGACGAAGATGTTAATGAAGCGCCGATATTTGAGAAAATTATGATAGGTGAGCTTCCAAAAATATCACAAGAGGAATTTCAGAAGACGAAAAAATTTCCTGTAATTGATTATAACACGGATATATGTCATGAAAATATAATAGATGTAAAATGTAATAATACAGTAAAATTCGATTTAAAAAGTAATCAACTAAAATATACAAAAAGTAATGAGCTAGGCAAAACAACAAAAGATAACCATGTAACTGAAATAATTGGTCAAGGTGTAGAAATACAAGAGAATACCTTACAAACATGTATCGCTGTTCAAGAGAAAATTTCATCGAAATTTGAAAATATTGGAGAACAGTTGTGTAGTAATAATATGGTACAGAAATTACAAGATTCTAATAGAGACATTCTATCACAAGACTGCAACAGTGATACTTTATTAAATTTATCAGAAAACAAAGATTGTGAAAAAAAAGTATATTGTCAAGATATTACTGAGAATAATAAAGATGTTTTTGTGGTATATGAGACCAGTGTACATGATAATGAGAACATATCCAAGATGGAATCTGTATCTAAAAGCAATGATTCTCATACAAGAGGAAATGATCAAGAATCCGAAAAACCGATCCGTCCCCAGACATTAGATATTGTATTGACGCATGATAAAAATGATTCTCATACATTTGGTACGTTGTTTCAATATTTTATTTTTAAGTTTTCTTTATTATATAAATTGCCCAATATTTTAATCACACACCACACACACACACACACACACACACACACACACACACACACACACTCTCTCTCACACACACACACACACACACACACACACACACACACACACACACACTCACACACACTCACACACACTCACGTACTCACACACTCACACACATTCTGTGTACTGTGTACGAATAAAAAATATATTCATATATACATATATATACATATATATGTACATTATATAACATAGAAACTTTATGTAGAAGCTATAAATATATTTAAAAAATAAAAACGATTAACAGCGCCTATCGAAATAAGTATGGTGAAAATGCCCCCACGGCTTTTTGAATTGACCTTTTTTTCTAAAGTAACTTATATAAAAAGACGCTTACATATCATTTTATATATATGTAAAATCTTCTATATGGAGATGTGATTAAAAGTTAGAGCGAAAAAATGATTTTTTTATAATTTTTCGATTTTAGCTAACAATTAGTAAAAATTCAAATCAAATTCTAAAAAATTAATTTCATCTAGATATTAATGAGGACACTTTTTTAATTCTTTTTTAGTGCGAATTTCGATTCTACAAAAATGAAAATAATTTTTGAACATTGTTTTCATTCTGATTACATTGATGTATCACTAAAAAAAAAATTGCACGTGAACCTTTATTCAACTTCGTACAAAATATTTTTTTTTCAGATTTTTCCAAAGTTGGGCCACATTAAAAAAAATTAAAAAATTTACATTTTAATTTTTTGAAAAAATGAGCGATACAAATCGTTTTTATCTCTAATGTCTTATTTATTTATAAAATTCCATATTGAAATTATTTCATTTCTCACAGTCATTTTATATTACAACGTCTCTTGACATATATTGCACTATTGCTTCTTTTTATTTCATTTGACTGTTAAATCTTCATTTGACTGCGTTTTTATTTTTTGACTTTTTTTTTAAATTTGCATTTTGGGCTCATATTTATTAAAAACATATATAAAGACCGAAATGCACTTAGTAGGACACTCAATAATCATTGTGCATAACTAAGAGTATGGTCAATGCGATGCTACAAACGCTTTGAAGCATTTTTAATTGGTCATTTGTAAATTCTTTCTTCTAATTGGTCCATTAAACGCTTCAAAGCATTTGTAGCGAGACTTTGATCACGGCTTGAAATTTTCGTCATATCATCAGACATGTACACATTTGTCCACGAATGTGGTACATATCTAATTATATGGAAATTTTAGTTATCCGCAATAATTATTGAAAATCTTACTGAGTGGCTTTCGGTGAGTGTATGAATCTATGAATCACAAAACACATGGACTTTCGAATACGATACAATAATTTTATGTATTTTTTCGATTTTATATTTTTTTTTATCATAAAGTACGTATAATGACTAATTTTAAATTATAATTTCAATTTTAATATAACATTGATAATGACCTAAATGATCCGATCGGTGTTGAAATGTCTGTAGTGTTTATGTTTAATACGTTAATCATTATTTTTTGAAGATTAAAGCTATTGTTCCTACTTGTAGCCTTTCTTGTCTATTATTGTTAACCATATTGAAATGTTTTGCAAGTTGAAATGTTTTCACAAGTTGAAAGTTAATGATTGCTAAATTATTTTTTAATTTTTAATAATAACATAAAATTTTCATTTTACAAATCACTGAATTGGAAAGCAGATTCAATTGATATTTATACTAATTTTGACAAACGTCGGTATTTAGTCCTCATCGTTATTAATTACAAGATAAATTTTTTTTGTAGTGAACAGATTAGTCAGAATTTCGGTACAGATTAGTCAGAATTTAGATACTATGTGATTGTCCTAATGGTAGACGCATAATTGGATGTTGTTTTCATATTGCTACTGTGATATATTATTTATCTCATACTCGATATCAATATAAAATTATAAGGTTTGCCGAAATTCTAACTAATCTGTTTAGAAGAAGTTTATCTAGTAATTAATGATGATAGCAATAAGGAATAAATATGGACGTTTGCCAAAATGAACATAAATATCAATTGAATCTAAAATAATTGCCTTCCAACTTAGTGATTTGTAAAATGAAAACTTTATGTTTTATGGAATTATTAAAAATTAAAAAATAATTTAGTTATCATTAATTTTCAACTTGTGATTAACAGAACATTGTAACGTGGAATTTTTTTAGATAGATAAAATATTAGAGGGTAAATATCCTGTTTACGGAAGTCTCTCCATGATCTTGACCTTGATATGTTATCAAGATCACGATCCTGAGTAATCTTCAACAAATTTTGGCCGTCGCTCGTTATTCATTAAAAAGTTATTAAGAAGAAAAATTAAAAAAAAGATTTTCTATTGTATTCTATAGAATAAAAATTCTCTGCTTTAAGATAGATTTCCTGCTTTAAAAACAAAAATTATTTTGAAAACGTTATTTTCTTATATAATTTTTGTTTTTATATAGTAACGCATAGAGGCGCATGACTTTTTATGTTTCGCGTGGAAAGTCGTGCGCCCCGTAGCAGGATGGGAGGTGGAGTGAAAGTCACTTCGCGTGGAAGTCGCATGCCCTTAAGCAGAGGGGAAAGATGGGGTGAGAGTCGCTTCGCGTGAAAGTCGTGCGCCCCTCAGCAGGGGGGAAGGTGGTGTGAGAATCGCTTCGCGTGGAAAGTCGTTCGTCCCTCAGCAGGGGAAGAGGTGGAATTAGAATCGCTTCGCGTGGAAAGTCGTTCGTCCCTCAGCAGGGGAAGAGGTGGAATTAGAATCGCTTCGCGTGGAAAGTCGTTCGTCCCTCAGCAGGGGAAGAGGTGGGGTTAGAGCTGCTTCGCATAGACAGTCGTAAAATATATTTTAAAGCAGCAAATTTTTGTTCTACATAGAACAAAATATAAAACGAGTAACAAGCGACGGTTAAAACCTGTTGGAGGTTGAGAATCATGACCTTGACAACATATGTCAAGATCAAGAGGCTCCCATAAACAGGATATTTACCTATTCTTCTTCTTCTTCGGATATTAGCGGCCCAGGTCCTTGTTATCGAGGTAAACTTGGCCAGTCGTTTTCAAGGCTACGTTCCAAAACTTACTCTCCGAGGAAGATTTTACTCTATATGTTATAGTATACGTTATATATTTCGTGTACTATATATTTCGAGTAAAATTTTCCTCAGAGAGGAAGTTTTAGAACGTAGCCCAATATCACTCCAACTCTTCCACAGGAAAGATAATTGTGCAAACCGCACGAGTGAAAAGTAACTATAAGCAGAAAGAACATTAGCGCCCTCCCCCGCCTAAAAAAAAAACTCTAGCCCTCCAAACCTGGCAGTGACAGATAGCACCACACAAGAACAGAGGGGGAGAGTAAATGGAAAGAGAGGGAGAACAAATGGAAAGAGGGGAGAGGAGGGAGAAGTTAGATCAATAATTGTAGAGACTTAAAGAAGGAGAGGAGAAGTCTGCACATTTTAACTTGGGGATTCTTAAGCATAGGAAAGATGTTAGTAGAGTTATGAGGAAAAGTTATCTTAAGGAATTTGCAGAGAGGAACAAATCTGCGGAATAATGAACAGTAAAATATCACATGATTGGTGTCCTGTCGAGGATCACCACAAGAGCAAGCCGACTGGAGAGTCAACCATTTTTTTTCTAAAGAAGCTGTGATTTAAGTTGTAATGATTGGTTTGAAGTCTGTTGAGCAGAACAATTTCTTGTCGGTTGAGAGCTTCACTTTATGATGAAACCAGGTCTTGGTAGAGGAGTTAGAGTATAGCGAAGCATAGTGTTGGCTAGTGGATCTAGCAGCGTCCTCGAAATATCTATTGAAGCGAAAGTTAGAGACTCTATTGGTTCTTAAAATCAGGTTAGAAAATGGAAGCCTAAAATTGCCTCTACCGTCTTCAAGGGTGACTTCCTTGGCAGCCTTATAATTTCATTGCCAGGAATACTTCGGTGAGCAGGTATCCAAAATATAAATATGAGGAAGATGTCAATGTCTCTGTTTAAGGCAGTGAGGAGGCGTTTGATCCAATGGATAAAATAGTTACTGTTGATAAGCGCTTGGTGGAATTAATGGATTCTAAGACGTTTCTAGATATAATAAGAGAAAATAACCGTCTTGGAGTATCCTGTATCTTGGATCAGAATTAGAGTCTGAAGAATCGCCCAAACCTCGGCCGTAAAAATCTTGGTATCCGATATAAGCTTATATCTGAAACTGACATCCAGTTCCGGTGATATGTTGCTGCCCCAGCGCAGCCATGCCCATTCAACTTAGATCCGTTGGTGTAACAGGTGATAACCGAATCATGTAGACAGAAATTCCTGTTTAACGGAGCAGTCTGGCTTATTCTTTGTGTCTGAAAGAATTTGTTGAAATCCCGCTCGCCAGATGAAATCTGAATAAGAAGTTTCAAAGGCCGGATGGAAGATAGATTTAAAAAGACTATCAAGGATTAGATTTATTAAGAATATAATATTTAAATGAAAGTGAAGATGAAAGAGTACAAAATCTCTCTTCCGGTGTTAGAGCAATTCTCTCCTGGAACGGAGACTGCGCAGAACTATGCTATTATTCCTAGACATTGACCTTAGTACAAATCTCTCTATTACAAGAGCGAAGCGAAGTTTAAGAGGCAGTTCCTTGGCTCCATACAAAATAACATTGATAGGTGTGGATTGTCTATCCACGCCAAGAACAATTCTTGCTTTATATTGTAGCTTTATTGTAGCCCAATTGTAAGAGCAAGGGTTTATTATTGTGTAATACAAAGATTTAACAGCCGTATTCAATAGCTTCTCTGAAGACAGCTCTGTATATTGTAAGTAGTAGCTAGAGATGTGAGCCCTATCAAACAGCAGCAAGCGATGATAAGATGTTGATCATCTTCCTTTTTTAATGACCTGCTTAATGTGGATATCTCCCTTGAGCCTGCAGTCCAAAGTGATGCCCAAAAATTTAATATTGAGTACCCTCTTCACCGGACGGAATTTATCTATGTAAATTCTTAAAGAATCTTCATTAGCTGGTTTCCTTCTTTTAGAGAATATCATCCATTTAGACTTGTTCGAAGACAGTTCCAATCCTCTGACGGATAAATATGAAGAAATCATCTTCAAAGAAGACTGAACATTGTCGAACATCTCCTTGACCTTTACAGATGACGAATACACAACGATGTCGTCAGCATATTGAAGAAAGAGAGTCTCCGGATGAAGCTGAAGATCTAATTCTCGGACACTGATGTTAAAAAGCAGTGGACTAAATGTGGAACCATGGGAAGTGCCTTTATGAGCGCTTTAGGTATCGCTGAGGTGTCTTTCCTCCACGAAGTGAATATTTTTTTAGGATGATAGTGTTTTCGACGAATTTACGTAATCTCGCAGTCTAATACTAATTTTTTTGAACTCTAATTTTTTTGAACTCCGAAAATACCACCTCAGGGAGCACGTTATCAAAGGCGCCGGTGATGTCGAGGAAAATGGCAACAACGACTTCGTTGGCAAGGAAACTAGCATGTACGTTATTTGTGAGGGTAATCTGACTATCTGTGCATGATCTGGAGGGTCTAAAGCCCATTTGCTCCTGAAATAAAATCGCTTGTGACTCCACAAGCCATTGAAATCTTAAATAATCCTCTCCAAGATTTTTAGAACATAGGACAGGAGTGAAATCGGACGAAGACCAGAGTTGTTCTTTTTAGTATAAAGATTATGAGGGAGGACTACCAGGAATGCGGGATGACTCCCTCCGCTAAGAAGCGGTTAAACAAGCTCAATAGAAAATCTTTATATTTTTTGCGACGAGGAAGACAGCATAGCATAGCTTATTTGAGTCCGATTTATTATGGCAATCCCAGGAGGTATGGTGTGCATTGAAATTCTCTACTATAAGAACTTTCGTGGATGTGACAAGAAGCAGAGCTTTTCCTAGCTTGGGCGAGCGCAAGGTTAAATTCATTGGTAGGAACATCCCAGTAAAGATCTTCTCCAGTGATGTCGATTCTCTGAGAGCATATATTCCGAGTTTCTGGTGTTATCCAGAAGACAGGAGGGAGGGCAGATTTTATTCTTTGCATTCTCAAAAAGTGCACGTTGATTGTCATCATTTAAAATTGAAATGACCGGTTCCTATAAGTTATGAAGGCCTTAATTAAGCGTCAGATATCTTTAGTAAGCGTCTTATGGTCGAAGAAATCAACAAATTTCTTTCATTGTTTCCTTTTAGTTTTGTGTAGAGTTCTGGAACGCTCTTGCTTTCTTAAAGTGAAGAAAATTCTTCAGAAAAGGATATTACTGATATGACTTAGCGGCGATTCTACGATTCAATATGGCCGTAGAGCATTCTTCCATCCACCAAGGAGGATTCTTGTCATTGGGCGCGGGGATTGATCTCGGATATGCTTTTCCGGAATAATTCGGAAATGTCCTCATAAGGTCACAGAGGTGAGCCGCAAAGTATTCATGTGCTTCAATCGAATCATCTGGGACTTTGCTCTGAAAAAAATCATCGAAAGTAGATGATAAAAGATAATATAACTTATCCACATTGCTAGAGTCGAGCGCTAATTTATATAAAAAGATGTGACGGAGATGAGAGGAGCTGCCAATTGTGATTTTAACGGAGAAATGATCACTATCCAGAGTGTCAATGTCATCATTCTAATATCATATAGAGGCGCTAAATCAGCAGAAGCAATTGTTATGTCAATAACAAAAGCGTTAGCTCCAAGCGGAGTTAATCCAAGCGTTATTCGCGTCAATGGCGTTTAAACCTTCTTGAATTAATGGCAACCCCAGGTGGTGTGCATTGAAATCTCCTACTATAAGAATTACTTTCTTATAGTAAAGGATGTGATAAGGAGCTGCGACAGTTTATTATACCATTCTTGAGGTGTGTGTTGATTAAAATGTTGATAATGATTGTCTGCTCGTTATTGATAAAGATGGATATGTTCTGCATTTCTATAGATGGATGATGAAGATCGGAGAGATCCATGTGAATAAAAATGATGTTATTCCTTAATAAGATACCGATACCTCTTTATCATTCCGGTAATGTTCTTTCTGATAGCGTGAAAAGCCGATAGTTGGAATGGCGAAGCGGGGTGAAGCAGAGTCTCTTGTAGACATAGAATGTTAAAGTTTTTGCTAATAGATTGAAGTTGAGGGAGCTTGCCGCAAGTACCGCAGCAATTCCACTGCATAGCTCTAATAAAATGAATGCTGTTGTTGCAAGTGAACTTGATTAATCTACCCAGAAGATATAACTACATTGTTGAAGGAGGGAGAGTCAGGATTGCTCATAGAGTTGATAAGAAATTCAGGGCTAAAGTCAAGTACGGTCAATATGTCAGAAACTTGCGGAGCAGGGAGATAATAGGGAAAGTCATATCTGTAACAGCAGAAATGTTCATGAAAGACTCACAATTTTCCAGAAAGTCGATAATTTTGTAAATTAATGTGGATGCAACGGAAGAGGAGTTTTTTTGCATTGATTGACTCAAGGGTGGCATATTCCTCCATTGGATGGTTGATTGATTAATTGATATCCGATGGCCTCTGGTTCCGTCCTGATGCGATCAATCTTAGATCTCACCTCATCATCCAAGACCCTGACCACTGCGTTTGCGCTTATTATTTTTGAAGTCAGTATCCTTTGGAAGCGGCGTGTTAAAGACCTCTGTTTTAGAAAGATGGCGAAGGAGAATCACTTGCAACGATTTTCGCCATTAAGTTGGCCAGCATCCTTTCCTCAACGGAATTCAATGGCGCATCCGAAAAGTTCTTGCTTGCAATCGAGCTAGAATCAAAGAGTATGGACTTTTGAGAATTTACAGATTGTATGGAATCTGATACAGACGAAGTAGCGGTCTTCATATGCGGTGTTCGAAAAGCGGCTACCGAATCCCTCCCGCCCCATCGCCAGGCATCGATGCCTCCGACATGGGTCCGAGGGAGCGAATGTCCCGAGAGAGCACCCCGGATGGAACGTAAAGAACGTAAACAGGACCAAAGGGCAAGCCGAAATGAGGAGGAAAAGTCTCACACTAAAACTCAAACGACACCGTAAAGTATTGCAGCGAGCGAACCCCCGTGTGCACCCAATGCCACTATTCTACGTATCCGATATTTACCTATTAGAGAGCTGATAAAAACTGTCACTCATTTTTTCAAAAAATTAACGAGAAAGTGTAAATTTAATTTTTTTTAATGTGGCTCACTTTTTGGAAAAATCTAAACAAAATATATTTTGTAATAAGTTGAACAGAGATTCATGTGCAATTTTTTTTAAAGTGGTAGACGTAATCGGTGATAAAAATATTTAAAAGATATTTTCATTTTTTAAAAATCGAAGTTTGCACCAAAAAAATATCCTTTTTGATTTCTAGATTTCTAATTGATTTTTCAGAATTTTATTTGATTTTTTTTACTAAAAGAGACGTTTTACAACTGTCCGGCACCGATTTTATTTTCCATGAAATATGTTTAAACACAAAAATCTAAGAATACATATCTTTTTATATGGGCGCTTTGTTTAAGAAATGAAACACTCCTTTAAAAAAAAACTGCTTTTTTTCGCAATTTTTATTTTCTCAAGAGTTATTAAGGTGGTCCGAAACTTTTTGCAAACCTTGTACAACCTATATAGCCTAATAAAGGATCTCATAATTCAAAGTCATATTACGCGTAAATGGTTAAAATTACGAAAACTATGCATAGGACCTTCTTTGTAGAGAATTTCAAGAGCTTTATTTTTTATTCAACACTTTTTTCTATTAGGTGTTGGAATTAATTCCGTAGCGTTTTTTTAATGAAAGAATGTTATTTATTTCACATGAGCATTACAAAATACATTAATGAAAGTACTTCCCATCACTTTCTACTACTTTTGACCATCTTTCTGGCAGTACATGAATCCCGCGTCGGAAAAACGACATGTCTTTTGAGGCTATCCAAGAATCGATCCATTTTTGAGCTTCTTCGTAAGAATGAAAGCGCCGGTCAGCTAGGCCATGTGCCATCGAACGGAATAGGTGAAAATCAGAAGGAGCTATGTCAGGTGAATACAGCGGGTGGAGTAGAACTTCCCATTTAAGTGTTTCCAGGTAGGTTTTTACTGGTTTTGCAACATGAGGCCGAGCGTTGTCATGTAACAAAATCACTTTGTCATGTCTTTGCGCGTATAGCGGCCGTTTTTCTTTTAAGGCTCGCCTCAAACGCATCAATTGAAGTCGATAGCGATCCCCCGCGATAGTCTCGTTCGGTTTAAGCAGTTCATAATAAATTACACCCTGCTGATCCCACCAAATACAGAGAAGAAGCTTTGAGCCATGGATATTTGGTTTTGCGGACGATGTGGATGCATGGCCGGGCTTACCCCACGATTTTCTACGCTTTGGATTATCGTAGTGTATCCTCTTTTCATCGCCAGTCACGATACGGTGCAAAAAACCTTTTCTTTTCTGCCGTTGAAGCAGTAGTTCACACGTGCCAAAACGTCGTTCGACGTCTCTCGGCTTCAATTCATACGGCACCCAATGTCCTTGCTTCTGGATCATTCCTAACTCTTTTAAACGTTTTGAAACAGTTGACTCATCAACTTGTAATATTTTTCCAAGTTCTGATAGCGTCTGAGATGGGTCTTCATCGAGTAATTGCTCTAATTCTTTGTCTTCAAATTTTTTCGGTGCGCCAGAACGTTCTTTATCCTCAAGTTCAAAATCATTATTTTTGAAGCGTCGAAACCAGTCTCTGCATGTCGTATCCGACAGAGCATTGTCACCATAAGTCTGAACAAGAATTCTATGCGCTTCAGCTGCAGATTTCTTTTGAATAAAGTAGTGTAATAAAATTCCCCGCAAATATACTTTATTCGGCACAAATTTTGACATATTCAATGAATTATACAGTGTTGTTATTTATGATTTCAAGAAAGGTTATGTACGGCAAATGACGTCCTATGATAGATGTTTACAATGTATACAGAACTATAGGTAACAACGAAATAGTGTACTGCTTGTGCCATCTCTTGTAAAACGCTACGAATTAATTCCAACACCTAATAAAATCAATATTTTCTGAGATATACGAATTAAAATTCTGAGACATACGAATTTTATTTTAAAAAAGCGAGTTTTTTTTTAAATGACGGCCAAAATATGGCCAAATGCCAAATTTTATTATCAGATGCGTTTTCAACAGCTAAAAATATATGGAAAAATTTGCTGCCATTAATTTTCCAAGTCATGTAGTTCTTTTGAAGGTTTATCATCTTTTTTTTCCGCTTGACTTTGTTCATTCTGGCATCTTGAATGCGCCATTTTGATTTTCCGAAAAGATCACGTTTTTTTAAAAGTAGACATCTCAAGCAACAATTTAAGCCCAAAATAAATCCCAAGGCCCCTCTGAATTTTGGATGAGGGAAGGGTGGTCTTTTTGATAAAGAATGCCTCATATATATATATATATATATA
>JAANIC010006515.1:368347-387571 GCA_017607545.1 Acromyrmex charruanus
GTATGTATGTATGTATGTATGTATGTATGTATGTATGTATGTATGTATGTATGTATGTATGTATGTATGTACGTAGGCTGCTGGAAAAGTTTCTACATCTAATACTTCTCTTCAATCTAATACTTCCAGTGGCGCCAACGTTCTGCTACTATCATATCCGTAAAATTAGACGTTTTTAACCTATAATTCAGTTGACAGTTTGTACCCAAGCCAACTAGTTTTGTTTGCATAGTATTTTAAAAGAAGTTATTTTGTGAAAAAATGGAAATTTCGCGTGAAAATTTTCGGACAATGATTTTTTACGATTACAAATGTAATCTAACTCCGAAACAATGCATCGATCGACTTCATTTGACTTTTGGGGATGAAGCACCATCCAATAGGACTGTTTATAATTGGTTTGCCGAATTTCAGCGTGGACGTACCTTTCTTTGTGACGAATTCCGTGAAGGTCGTCCATCTACGTCTGTTGTTGCCACTAATGTTGATGCTGTGCGTGAAATGATTAAGCGAGACCGGCATATGACATACCGCGAGATTCAGGCATCCTTGAGCATTGGCATGAAAGCACTACATACGATTTTGCATGATCACGGAAACTTTGTAGTCGTTGGATCCCACACAATTTGACCGAAACTCAAAAACAGGCTCATGTTAAATGGAGCAAAGAAATGCTCAAGAAATTCAACCGAGGTCGGTCAAATTTGGTCTACAACATCGTTACTGGAGACGAAACATGGATCTATTCGTATGAGCCCGAAAGTAAACAACAATCCACTGTTTGGGAATCGAAACCAACAAAAGTTGTTCGTTCACGCAGTGCTGCTAAACAAATGATTGCTTGTTTCTTCAGTTATACCGGACCGTGGCTTTAGAAGATCGAAGGATTGTAAATACTGATTGGTATACAACAATTTGTTTGCCAGAAGTCATAAATGAATTGCGTAGAATAAACTGAAATCGTCGCATCATCCTTCATCATGACAATGCCAGCTGTCACACAGCACGTCAAACCATTGATTTTTTATCCAGTAAAAATGTCGAATTGATGACTCATTGTCCGTATTCACCTGATTTATCACCTAATGACTTCTTTTTGTTCCCAAACATTAAAAAGAAGATGCGTGGTGAGCGATTTGAGTTGCCTGAAGCAGCTGTTGAAACATTTCGTACACTGATTTCTGAGGTTACAGCCTCAGAGTGGAAAAAATGCTTCGAAAATTGGTTCGAGCGTATGCAAAAATGTATCGATCTTAAAGGAGAATACTTCAAAAAACAATAAAGCCATTTACCGAATTTTACATATTTTTTTTCATATTGTTTGCAGAAACTTTTCCAGCAGCCTACGTATGTATGTATACATACATGTGTGTATATATGCGTGCGTGCGTGCGTGCGTGCGTGCGTGCGTGCGTGCGTGCGTGCGTGCGTGCGTATGTATGTATGTATGTATGTATGTATGTATATATATATATATACATACGTTTATACAGTGCGTGTCAAAAATCCCGGAATGGCTAATTATCTCAGAAAGTATTAGTTTATTGGAAAAATGTTTCAAACTAAAGTTACAGGGTTTAGAAAGATCTATTTAATAATCTCATCAGTTTTGCTTCGGGTGGTGTTTCCAATGTCATGTCAAGATCACATTGATTTTTTTTAATGGAACACTCTACTTTTGATTCCAGAATCTAATAGCTGGTGTTCGAGAGTTTTCTAAACGCTGTAATAAAATATTTTTATTAAATACTTTTTGAGTTATGATGCTTGAAAGATACAGTATCGCCGGCATTAGCATTACCACATGGAGATTACCTGATCAGATTTACACCTCTTACGCACGCACGCACGCACGCACGCACGCACGCACAGTAATTAAACATATAAAAAACTATACAAATTTTACTTAAAATATCTTATCATATATCTTATTATTTCGACGATAATTGCTTACGCACATAAGCACGGATAGAGTATAAGTGCATCACCAAAACCTGGACAAATTTCAATTTAAATTTTTCGCTATATTGGCCTCCGCCAGAGGTTGTTGGCGTCCAAGAAAGCCTGATGCTTCTAGTAAACAGTTTTAAAATGACCGCGATGTTGAAACCAAGTGCGGAGTATAATCGAAGAGCCGCGATCATCGAAGGCCTTCGCGCTGGGTGCTTAGTAACGGAAATAATTCGGTTCTTTGGATACCCGAGATCAATCGTTTATGACGTTATGGCAAAATATATGGTTTTAGAACAGTCCAATAAAAGTTCCAGTATGCCAGCGAGGAAGAGTCACTTGATAGAACGCACCGCGAAAACTCCCGCAGTCGTTGAAAAGGCTCAAGCGCTGATTTCGGATGACCCAGGGCAATTGTTGCGCGTTCTGATAGATGTGAAGCCATGGATGGAAACTGTGGCATCCGGAAGGCCATATGTTTTTCAGCAGGACAGTGCACTAGCTCATACGAGTAATTTTATTCAAAATTGGCTCTCAGACAACGTCGATATGTTTCGGTCCTAGGAATTCTGGCCTCCTAACAGATTTAAATCCCTTGGACTACTACGTATGGAGCATAGTTGAGAGGGTCACAAACAAGTCTCGGCATCTCAATGTGACGTCATTAAGGACCGCTATTGAGGCAACATTCGTCGGCATGGACAGCGCTACATTACAGCGTGCGTGTGAACGCTTCAGATTGAGAATAGAGACCGTCATTCAAGCTAATGGGGGATATATCGAATAATTGTGTTCTACAGGGATCCCTCAAGTGCCATGTAAAAGGATTTTTTGTAATATTTCATTTTTTATTAAAAACATTTTGTTTAAAGAAATTGTTCGATTTGTCTGGATTTTTGACGCACCCTGTATATAAGCGTTTATAATTAATTCTAAAAAATAATATGTTGTAATATTAACTTCTTATTATATATGGTTGAATTTGGAAAAAAAAATCTTTAATTTGGTAAAAAAATTTGAAAAATTAGAGAAAAACTGCGTGGTGGGGATATACTTTAAACCAATGCTCGCAAAGATTTGCACATTTCGGGCTGATTCCGGCGCGCTACCGCTCCATTACCGCTCAAGGCTCGACAGTCGAGTCGCCGGGCGCTCACGTGACGCTCTAGCTCAGCTATCATTTTAATTGAATATAATATATAATATAAATAGTTATTACAATATAGAATCTTTGTTACTTGATGAGACTTTGTAAGACTTTGTATGGAAAACACGGAATTTCACGTATTTTCTGACTTCAATCTTTGCAAGTCTGTTATAGAAACTTCTCAATGTAAATTTATAATAATTATTGAATGATTTTTGATAGGCAAGAATTATTATGACAAAATGTATTTATTATTCTAGAAACTTCTCGATGTAAATTTATAACAATTATTGAATGGTTTCTAGTACGCAAGAATTATTATGATAAAAAATGTTTTAGAAAATTTAGTATGATTTTATTTTTTTAAGGAAATAAAAATTATTTTGCAAGAAAATATTCTTTAATAACATAATGACCTCCGCACGTTTAAGCTACAGAAACTTGAACCAGAGCGTCATGTGAGCCACCGAGCCTCGAGCGGTAGTGGAGGTAGCGCGCCGAAATCGGCCCGAAATGTGCAAATCTTTGCGAACACTGCTTTAAACAAAAAAAAAAAATTATAAAAAAATTTATTTTCTTCAGAACTTTGAAATACTCTTGAACAACTTTTGTTTAAAAAATTTTTTTATCTTTTATACTTTCGACGATATTCGGCTCGGAAGAGAAATACCGTTCTTTTTTAAAGAGGCGTTTCACTTCTTAAACAAGAGTTAGCGCCTATATAAAAAATACTTGTCTCTTAGATTTTTGTGTTTAATAACATATTTCATGGAGAATCAAACTGGTGCTGGACAGTTATGAAACGTCCCTTGCAATATAAGTTAAAATCTGAAAATTGTAAAAAAATCGATTTCTCGTTCTTTGTCACGTCTCCATATAAAAATCTAAAATTGATACGTAAGCGTCTTTTTATATAAGTTATTTTAGAAAAAAGTCAACTCAAAAAGCCGTGGGGGCATTGTCATTGTACTTATTTCATTAGGCCCTTTTATAACTAAGCAGAAAGTCCATATTATTCAAGAAAAAATCTAGTCGACACAAATGAAAAGTAACATAACATCAACGTTATAACTTTGTTGACCTTGTCAACAATATGAATATAATATAACACATGGTGTTGTGTAAAATCTTTTTTATTAAGACTTTTTTGCATAAGCATAAATGTAAGTGATTGTAGCTACATCAACCCAGATAGCAAAATGTAGCAGAATGTCGACAGACTGGTAGCAGATTTGATCAGAAAATGTTAGCAGATCACTGCTCACAACTGATGTCATATTCTGCTTCTGCTTTGCCGACAGAACCTGTTAACATTCTATGCAAATAGACTCGCAGCAGAAATCAAACAGAACTTGCAGACAGGATCTAATAGCAGATTGCGAGTAGAAAACGAGCAGAGTCTGCTGACATAATTTGATAGCAGATTGGCAGAAACTGAGCAAGATCTGTCATTTTCATTTAAATCGACCTAGCTTTTTATAAGAAATTTTTTGTACATATATATAAACGATAATATATAATTATACCTAATTATATATTTATATATACTGGTGTGAAAACTGGAAACAATCAATACAATTTTATTGCTAAAATATTGATTACTTTACATTTCAAAATATACATGAAAAAGTGATAAAATAGTAAAAAAAAATATTCGGAGATTTAGAAAGCACATTCCGAAAGAGCTTGGGAATGTCTAGGAGATTTGCCTATTCGATTTACATACGCCAATTTTTAGGACTCTCCTGGATGTTTTCTTCTCATAAGCAAATCCTCATGTCGAGGTTGTATATGAAAATCAGATCTTGCAGATCTTGCTCGATTTCTACTGTCAATCTGCCATCAAGTTATATCAGTAGGATCTGCTTGCAATCTGTTGTCAGATGTGCAGCAGACTCTGTTCGGTTTCATCAATTTGCTGACATAGCATGTTAGCATGTTTTGTCATATTTTTGACAGTAGTTTGTTGACATTGTCTGATAGTATAAATTCTGTGTACAGTTTATTGCCTTTCTGCAATCAAAAATTGATAGGTCTGCTCAAAATCTGTCTCCGCAGGTTTGGCTATCAGAGAATTAACTCATATTCTTATATTCGACTGTAATTGGTCAATTCTTACAACTACATTTATGCAATTGCAGAATGGCTTTAAGAGTTGAAGAGATTATGGCTGCGTTCAGCAGAGAAAACTAATTAGTTAGCGCTTAGTTATTCTTTAATATGATTATTTTAATATGAAGATTTTAGATAGCGAATCTTTTTATAATAAAAGATTAATATCTGAAATGATTTATATAAAAACACAGACAGCGTTTAAATAAACAGAACGATATAAAATCATTGCTTGAATCTCACCTACAAATTATACAATCTCTCCTTTATAATTAGCTTCTCTCTATACATTTCTCTCTTCCTTTTTTTCTTTACATTTCTGCCTCCTCCCCCTCCCCCCCCATGGTCTCACTTCCCAATATTTTCCAACATTAACTTTATCTTCCTTCTCTGAATGTCAATTTTAATTTATATCGTCTCAAAACTCCGAAGGGAAGAGATCGTTTTTCACTTTCATTGCATTATCTCCGTTTATTGACTTTCTGCGCCTCAAACATATTTTAATTATTCTTGAATGAGATTTTAATAATACTTGATTAACGCTTCATTAAAGGTATCTATTCTTACGTATTTTAATTTTTACTAAATTATTTTAATTCAATATAATATATTGATATACATTATACAATTTTAACTTTTAATGTTCATAATGTATCATTTCATTGTATTATATTCTTTCTGTCGTCCATGTAGTAGTATATTTCCCCGTTAACAGAAATAATAATCATGTTTTGACAATCTCCAAGTTAATTGCCAGCAAGACTATTATTCAGTTTAATTATATTGATACCAGCGTTCAAATAGTTAGAGAGAGCGAAGTATTTTTTAATATTTTTTTATATATTATTTCTTTGTCCATCGAACCACATATAATTTATTTATTATATTTGCTTTACCGTACTGACTATTTCATATGTAAATATTGATAATGATTTGATCGCGATTGAAACGTTTGTTTATAACCGGCACATTTTATTAAAGTTTGTAATAATTTTAACTAAAAGATATCATTGTTTATTTTTCAATGTTTCTACTTTTAAATTATAACGATTGATTTTTGGCTCGTAGTCCTTTTTTTTATTGCGTTTTTTTATTTTAATATGATTCTTGCCTTTAACTGTTCGCTGGATCTAAGTGTAGGAACCAATATTAAAAAATCGTTAATCCGCCATTGGCTGCGTTCAATAAAATGTTTATTTTACAACTGTTGAAAGTTTTCTTTGCGTTGATTGGATTATACTTTTAGATATAGAAAAATAATCCTATGTCAGCATGCAATCATAAAACGGTTATAAAACTTGTGATGAACACATTCTGTTGAACGCATCCTAGGAAAACTCTAGTTGGAGACGAACTTCTTTATGCAGCAAAAATAGCGTTATAATTGTTATATTCGTAATCGGGAAAGTTATCTGAGGGCTCATACAGAGCGATCTTTTTTTAAAAAAGCAAAATAGAAATATTCTAATATCTGATGTGTATTATAGTATAGTTGAAGTGCACATTATTTTATTTATTATAATTTTTTAAGAACTAATTTGTAAAATCCGGCTCTGCATGCACCTTCACAGCAAAATAAAAAACGCCAAAAAGGTCTAACGTATTATTACTTATAGGGAATAAAATGTTAGTATGAAAACATGTTTTTGCACAATGAATAAAAAGAATATCATTTTATTCATTTTATAGGGTGAGATCCGTTTTACGCTCACAGTGCTTATAAGCATTATTTATTTTTGTTCAATATTGGCTGCATTCGGCAGAATATTTATTTTGCAACTGTTGGAAGTTTTTTTCGCGCTGACTGGATTATATATACGTACAGATCTAAAAGTATAATCCAATTAGCGCGAAGAAAACTTTCAACAGTGTAAAATGAATATTCTGCTGAACGTAGCTATTGATAGACAACCAGGATAATATTGTTATCCGTGCCGGACTCCGGGTTGCATCGAGCTACCGGTTAAAGACGTGAAGAACACGTCGCCGGGCAACGAACAGTTGAGCGAAGACGCAAGTTAGACAGATTCTGTGATGAGATGTCGATTTGATCACTGTACTAAATGTACTGCGTTCTAAAAAAAAGCGTCTGTTCTCTTTTTTTACGTATCTATTTATTTCTGCAAATCGGGAGTGTGCGCTTGTGCAGGCTCGCGGTCTGTTGAGAAACGCCGCTAACAACTATATAATGTTTACAGCACTTATAAGCGTGAAAATGGAATGCATAATGTTTTGAAGAGCGAAATTGCAAAATTTGGCTCTTTAACAGGCTTCATATCTTCGTAAAATATAAGCCAAAACAAGTTTTATTGCAAAATATTTCTTATACAAGACAATATATTGTATAGTCTAAAGAAGCATTTATATTAGTACTAACCGTATGCCGTAATTTGTAAGGATTGATCAATCAGTCGGATATTAGTCCTCTTTCATTCAATTGTAAGAGAGGAATACTCGACTGTAATCAGTCAATTCTTACAGATTATGGCATACGGTATTATGGTCAGTATTAATGCTGTTTAACAGAGTGCAGATATGTAACTGCATCGCAAATGAGGTGTAAATGAGTTCCCAATAAACGAAAATAATTTGAAATAGATAGAAATAAATTCATTTCGACATTCGCGCTTCTGATTTTTCGAATCCATTTGAATTAAAAAATAATATAATATGGACATGAATACATCCAAATTCAACATGATGAATAGTACATTTCTATCCTTTTGAGTTCAACAATATTTATGTCATAAATGAGTTAATCATGAAGACATAAGCAGAGAATTTGTTTTTAATTTTGTGTTTATAAAGCAGAAAATTTGTGTAATTAAAGAGAGAATATTTATTTTTAAAAATTAATTGATGTTGGGTACGTCTGATTATGGTGTTCATGTCGCAATACTTCGTGGCTATGTTTAATTTGAATAATTGTCAACTTTAATAATTAATATCTCGATTCTCAGGGCAGAGCAACATTTTTTTCTACCAGATTCTTTCATTTCATGCAAAAACGCATTTCATTTCACGCGTCGAATGAGCCTAATTTCATCAAAATTGAAGTAGAGGAAGGCGTTCTAAATAATTGCCACGAATTTATGCCCTCAAGTATCAATTTATTTCAGTTCATTTCAATCCCGTTCCGAGACTCTAAAACGCGAACTCAGATAAATTAAAATGAATTGCAATTTTCAATTCATTTGAATTCATGTTCGAATGCTGAGTTGGTTTGTTACTCCTGTCGACCCTTAATAATTACATTGATGTTATATTACTTTTATGTCAATTGTGAATCTTTTAGAATTAATTTTAATGCAATATTATTAGGTAGCACATATAATGTGTTAATTGGGTCTTACTTTTTATCAAAATGGTGGTTATCATGTAATTAGAGTTTCTAAAGAATGAATTATCACTATTTTTTAAATTTTCAATTGCTCTTTCTCCACAAAATGTGAATGTAATTGTATGATTGAATTTTAAGAATGTTAAATTCCAGAAATATATTTAAACATTAATATCGGCACAGCAACTACATTGTTTAATTTTTACTTTATTTTTATACGTAATGCTGGTATTCTCACTTTTGATCGACTTTGTTAACTTAAATAATGAGTAATAAATTTGAGACCGGGCTATTTTAAGAGTAATTAGTTTTGGGAATCAAAATCTCTACACCAATTAATTTGCTTAATATATTAGTTTTATTCTTGTAACTTTGTATGTTTCAATCATTTTCGAACTTATTTTGTGAATATATAATAATTCCAACGTAAGAGATATTTTGTGAGCATTTGATTAAAAAATCAGGATTAAGGAGATTTTAAACAAAAGAACTTTGGTATCGCTGTTTTACTGAAAATGCGATTACGATTTAAGAATGTCAACACATACTTCACCAGTATCGCATTTTTGTATTGAATTAAGTGCACACTTCGTTTTCACGCTTACACGCTGTATCAATTCATCTCGTTATGAATCAAATATTAAAAATAAATGATGCTTACAAGCACTGTAAGTACAAAATGGAACGCACCTTAAGTCTAAGTTTAATTCCAAAAACGTGACAAAAATAAGTTGTTTATACATGTAAACTACAAATAAATTATAGGCTGGGGATTATAATTTCTTTAAGTACAGATTGCAAAGCAACTTTTGTATCAATTAAATGTTGTTTGACAATTTTAGACACCGTGTTAGACTAAGAAATTGTAAAAAAGATTTAATTTAAACAATTTTTTTTCGTTTTTGATAAACTTCATAAACATGTATGAATGCGTATATTTTAATAATTAAATGCCTATAATGGTCGAATGTATTATAATGACAAATTACAAACTAAAAAAAAAACTAATAAGTTTTTTATAGACTCTTTTAATTGAACAATTTAGGAATACATGATAATAACATAAAGTACAGGCGATCGGAGTCAACGCTGGTTGATCAATTAGCGCAATCAAGGTCAAAGTTTATAATATATAATTAAAACGAACGTGGTTTATAAATCAAAACTTACAAAAAGAAGAGCATAAAATCACAGCACAAGATATTGTTTGTAATATTTAATATATCATTACATTAATAAAACATTTTTTAGACATTTAAAAAAAAAATACACAATGTCACGACGAATCCATCTGCGTAACGGAAGTGCTTAAGATTCATCATTTTTTCTGTAAAACAGAATCTGGAAATTCTTGTTCTACATAATTTGCAATATAACAATTGGCGCTGCAACATTGTTGTACGATGCACCTTCACAAGATGGAAGAACGTTTATATATAGTTACACTACACGATGGCTGAATTTAATGTCAGATACATGTAATTCTGCGTTTTAAGAATATTTGTGATTTTACTGAAGATGCCCAGATTGTGGCCGAAACGTCTACAAAATATTTTATTAATGTAATGATATATTAAATATCAAACAATATTTTGTGCTGTGATTTTATGCTCTTCTTTTTGTAAGTTTTAAAGTTTATATATTTAAAAACTGGAAAGAATATGGGCAGTAGGAGTCAAGCGCAGAAAAGACGTCGCGCAAATAATATGAAGTGTGAAACTTCTTTATTCACTAAAACACGCTTACATGTTTCGGCTCACTTTTGACCCTTCCTCAGAGACAACATAAACTAATATATATATAAACTGTGAATAAAAGTTATTCTGTCATGGCGAGCTCTCCTACATCGAGAATTTAAATCGGAATTAAAACCAAAAAGAGTGAAAGAAAAAGGAAAAAGAAAAAAAAGAAAAGAAAGTAGGAAATATCATAAAATAGAATATGGAGACTTAAATTATCAAACAACTTTAAGATTATAATTAATTATTCAGCAACTATAAGGACGCTCACCATGCTCACATAGCACCATATCACAAACATTACTATAAAAACAATTCAAGAACCGGTTTCCGATAATGTTGGCCAGTCAGTATCAGACACAGTGAGTCACTTTTTTAGCTAGTAATTTTCCGAGGAACAAATGGAAAAATGTAACATTAAAGCGTTAATCAATTCCAAGAATAAGAAAGTTGGAAAGTAATCGATAAACACGCCAGAAAGACTCATTACTGCGTACGAACGACACTGACTGACTAGATGTGACAACAACTCAAGTATTTATAGCTTGTCTATGATCGAAAGATAGGCCTGAAGAAGATTGGGAAGCTGAGGTCAAGAATCACGGAGCATAAGATAAGAATCACATCCGATGGAATACGTCTATCCGTAATGTCATAACGGAACATCAGTTATAAGAAAGCCATGATTTCGATTGGGACAACGTTACAATACTGGACGAGGAGCCTCACTACAGGAAGAGATTGATTTCGGAGATGATATTCATCAGGAGACAGACGCATGGACTCAACCTGCAGACGGATATGGAGGAGCTTTCCAAGGCCTACTTCCCGATCATAGACAAGCTATAAAGGCTTGAGTTGTTGTCATGTCTAATCAGTATCGTTCGTACATAGTAATGAGTGTCTTTCTGGCGTGTTTATCGATTACTTTCCAACTTGTTCTTGGAATTGATTAACGCTTTAATGTTACATTTTTCCATTTGTTATCTCAGAAAATTACTAGCTAAAAAACAAAAAGTGACTCACTGTGTCTGATACTGACTGGCCAACATTATCGAGAACCGGTTCTTGAATTGTTTTTATAGTAATGTTTGCGATATGATGTGAGCATGGTGAGCGTCCTTATATTTGCTGGATAATTAATTATAATCTTAAAGTTGCTTTATAAATTAGTTCTTCATATTCTATTTTACGATATTTCCTACTTTCTTTTCTTTTTTTCTTTTTCTTTTTTCTTTCACTCTTTTTGGTTTTAATTCCGACATTTAAATTCTCGGTGTAGGGGAGCTCATCATGACAGGATAACTATTATTCACAGTTTTATATATGTTTATGTTTTTATATTAGTTTTTGTTGTCTCTGAAGAAGGCTCAAAAGTGAGCCGGAACATGTAAACGCGTTTTAATGAATAAAGAAGTTTTATACTTCACAGGTATATTGTTTGCGCGACGTCCTCTGCGCTTGATTCCTACTGCCAGTATTCTTTCCAGTTCTTTGATTTATAAGAAATCTTGGTTAGTTTGATTTGTTATAGGAGTTTATATATTTAATATATTTAATAAGAAGAATTGCGTTAATTGATAACCAGCATTGATAACCTATCGCTTGTACTTTATGTTATCATATATTTCTAAATTGAATTTTTAGTGCTTAAATAATACAATGCACATCGTGTTTCTGCGTGTAAATTTAAAAAACGCAGGTTATCTCCGCGTTATTCGATACAAAATTTTAAAGTGCTGTAACTTTGCGAAAAAAAATCGCAGCGACTTGTTTTTTTTTTTAAATTAAAGGGGAAAGTTCGAACTTTATGTCGCTGCAAACAGCATTCCTCCAAAAAATTTTACAAAGTCCGTGCATTCATAATATAACAAACACACCCTCATATTTTTGACAGTGGCAGGGGTACATCAAACTTAAAATCTGGCCATAGCGTCTTAAAGTAGAGATTTCAAGCTTTAATAAAAAAAAACACGTTATTCTACCGTTATTCTACGGAATTTTTCACAAAGTTATCATTAGTCAGAGTTGGCCAATTTTTGCCCACAATTTTTCTATGCCATTTTTTTAAGCAGTGCATATATAGAAGAAAATCGCCGATACTGACATAGGTCTCCTAAAGCGAACCCCCTTATTTCTCAGAAATTAACTATTGTACTTTATTAATACTAATAAAAATATGATCTGTTTAGTTAATTAAAAAAGTGTAAACCTATAATCCGTATATTTATAGTTTGTTTCTATATGAAATCAGCTAAAAACGAATTTTGTGTACTTATGCAAAAATAAAATTCTTATGTTTTCTTTTGCAAATTGCGTAATTTAAAAATAATAGTAACTATATTATTAATAATATTACGTCGTTTTTAATGCTTGTAGTTTCCTAAATCAGTTTTATTTATATTATTTTTTTTCCTAGTTTTTTTATAATACGGTTTTAAAATAAAATATATAAAATCGGGGTGCAGCATAAACCGGCACACATGTCTGTAAAACAAATCATGAGCTAACTTAATCTTTGAGATGTTGCTTTATATCAAATATCTATCGGAGCTGAAGGCAATGGTACATAATATCAATGGTACATTTTAAGGAAAGCCCTTAAAAAACTTATTACGTTACATATGTGCATCTTGCAGAACAGCATAAAGTAAAGCATATAATTTAACAAAAATGTTTTATATCGAAGTGAAAAAATTTTGGAAAATCTTATATGCATTCATTTGTCTTTTATACAAATAATTTCTGTAAAAGAAAAAGAATAGAAATATGTGGCATTACTGCCCACTGTCAGTTTTGGAGCCCATTTTGTCAGACGTTCATTTTTGCTTATCTTACGAAAAAATTAATTATTGCAAAATTAACAAACAGTATAAAAACTGCTTATATTATCTGATAGAAGACACTTTTTAGTTTGTATTTATGTATTTAAAGTTTTATTTTTATCTTTTATTTAAGAAATATTGTATAAAAACAAAGTGATTTGTCGATATCGGCAATCTTCCCCTACTAATACATGTATATGTTTCCATACATATACCGATTATTGCGAGGAATATTACTAAAGCCTCGGTAGTCTAAAGGCTTAGGACGCGTATGGAATAGAAGAGATCCGGGTTCGACTCCTGGTCGAGGTAATATTTTTCGCAATATTTATTTACAGTTTTTCAGCACATTAACATCTTTCTAATATGATGCCTGATTGAACATCGAATTATTAAAAATTGCTTGTCAATTTAATTTGTGATATTATTACAATAATTTAATTGCGTTTATAAATCAATTCGGCACGCAATTCGAATGACTAAATATATATACATATGGTAGTATATGTATATACATATGTATATACATAGTGTATAAAGGATGTCTCGAAAGTTTTTGCCAATCGCTTTTGTGGAAATAGAGCGGACTAAACTGAGTCGAAAAGTCCTTTACCATTTTGCAATTTTCGCAATAGTTAACAAGATATTAATTACTAAAAATTGCCAAATATTGGTCTTGAATAATTTTTTACTCAAATATTATCAATTTTACAGAAAAACTGCAAGAGATAAAAATCATTTATTTTCTTCTCATAGAACTCTAAGAATTTTTTCAGAATTTTTTATCAATTTTTTAGTACTACATTTTCTTATTTTTATCAACATGAGAAAATACAATATTAAAAAATTCTGAAAAAATTCTCAGAACTTTATGGAAAGAAAATACATGATTTTTGTCTCTTGCAGCTTTTCTATAAAGTTGATAATATTTGAGTCAAAAATTATTTAAGACCAATATTTGATAATTTTTAGTAATTAATATCTTGTTAACTATTGCGAAAATTGCAAAATGTACAGGACTTTTTGATTCAGTTTAATCCGCTCTATCTACACAAAAGCGATTGGCAAAAACTTTCGGGACCCCTGGTACATATATAATTCACATTGAATTATTTAAGCATTAAAGATTCAGCTTCGACAATTATAGGCATTTAATTTATAGTTTATCGATTGTGTTCTCACGTATGGTCTAAAATAAAATTCTTATTGCGTATGTTTTAATTCTGAGAAAGAAATTCCAAAATCTGTAAAAGAAATATATATGAAAATGCGTTACAAAAATTAGTGTTTAGTTGGTAAAACGGATGACTTTAAGATCTCCTTAAACTATTTAACTTCTTTTTTGGTCGCTTTATTTTTATATAGTTATAATAAGTGTTAGTACATTCATAATCATTCATATTTATTTCTTTTTGTACTATTTTAAAGCAAAAAGTTAGCAAAGAATTCTGGTATATCAGTTTTTGTTCACAATATTTTATACACGGTTTTTTGAAAGAGAGAGCGCTAGCGCAAGTTCCCAAATTGTCAGGTCAGCCATGATCACAAATCGTGTATTATATACTATCTTGTCAAAACTTCAGCAGCAGCTAAACATGGTCTATCGTCTCAGTCAATGTTGGCAAAAATACAATAGAAAGCAAACAATTTCCATATCCTGATATGCTACAAAAATGTTACAAAAATTAAGAAATTCTAAAGATAGTAATTTTGTGTTGGCACAATATGTCAACAGAAATTAAATCCAAACATAATATGATTTTATACTGGCAAATATCGTTAGAAATTGAACTTATTTACTTGCACGACAAAATGGCAAAAACACGGTAGAAATCGAGCATGCGTTGTCTAAAAAAAATAACAGTAAAAATACAATAAAATTACAGCATGTTGTCATTAAATTATGACAAAAATACCAATATTATGTTAGATATGTCATCAATATTGAACTATAGTTTTTTCGTTTATTGCTATACGACGTATCTTTCTTGTATTCAAACTTCTTACAGGTAAATTTAAAGACTACAAAATGTAGCTAATGAAAATAAAGTATGTAGTATTTGTTTTTATCAGCTTATTTTCTGACACAATTCCAATATAGGATTTCCAATATAGGATTTAAAAAATATTAAATTGATTATTGAAAACTCTGATAACAATTCTTTCTATGGAGAATTGTTTACTGACTACTTGGTCTAAAAAAAGTTCAATTTCTATTTCATAAATTTTGTTTGTAAATTTTACAGATTATTAAACAAATTAATTACAGAAACGCAATATTCTAATTTGTTAAAAAGTATTCTGCTTCATTTTTGTGTATTTATGCTTATAATAAATTATCGTATGATTTCTGCTGTGTTACAAGTTGCTATATTGCAACTTGTTCTGCTACTGATAGCTGATAGACTATGTTCTGTCTCGAGAAACCTTGATATCTTCATTCACAATTATTTGTTTTGTTAATTAGTATATCACATGTTTTTCAAAATTATAAAAATGTACAATTTCAATTTTCATGTTGAAAAAAAAATAACAGAATCTTCGAGTACTGCACCAGAGGTACCAGAGCACTCAGAAATTGATGTTGTTGATGAAGATCGCGGTGCTTCGTCGGATGTTTCTGATAACTCTTTAGTCGAATGTAATACAGTATTGGGAAAACAGCCTCCATTTTGGATTCCAGATAGTGATGCACCTAGCTGTATGTTGTGTGATGTTAAATTTACTGTACTTAAAAGACGTCATCATTGTCGTGCTTGCGGTAAAGTACGTATTTATTGAATTACAAAATAAAGACAAACCAGTTATTTATTGATTGATGTATTACGCAATATCGTTTATTTTATAAATTAATTTTTCCAAATTTGTGATATTATATTTCTTTTTTTGTAACAATATTTAAATTTACAATACATTTTGCAGGTACTATGTAACAAATGTTGCAATATGAAATACAGATTAGAATACCAGGGAAATATTGATTCCCGCGTTTGTGTCTCGTGTTTTCATCTACTTACAAAAGGTAAAGAGAATTAATCTTATTATATATACACACAGGATATTTCAATATAATTACCTAAAAAATATGGTTTTCTTAAATTAAAACGGAGCAATCCTTTTAAATTTAAATAATGTACTATTTTTTAGTTATTCAATTTTTTAATAATTGAAAAATATAAAAATATGATTTTTTTTCAAAAAAGCTAATTTTTCTCTTTACATTTCTATACAAAAATATTTAATAATATTTATAATATTTATAATATTGATAATACATGAAGTATCTTCAAAATGATTTTTTAATGACATATCTTTATATGCAGAATATTGAAAGAAATATAATTACAGTATATAAGAAAATTTATCAATTTAGTCAATAAGAATTATATTGTAGTTTTACAATAGTCAGAGTAAATTTCGATTTTTATTTAACATGTTGAAAGAATTGAATAAGAAAGAAATTAAGCGTTACCTAAATATATTACACATCAAAATTAGAGGATTATTCTAAAATATGCAAATTTTGCCGATTTTTAGGAGACTATCTCAACTTCTCCAGGAATTGTAGGACAATTTTTCAGGGTGCGTTTTGAAGGATGTAACCTCAACATTAAAACAATTAAAATGATATTTTTTGCCTCATTTAATGAACGAATAATAATCTTATTTGTGAAGATCAGAAGCAGTATTAAAATTCTGAAAATATCAATATACAATTTTCAGCTTTCCATGTGCAAAACGAAGACGAGGCGAGAAATGTCACCACATAAGTTTTAAAGTGGGGAACTTTTGTTTTAAAATAACATCACGATCATTACTCTAACATGCTTGGGTGCTTATGTTTCAAAATAAATCCTACATTTTGCAAGATTTTGGATAATTACAGCCGACATTCGCGTTATCCGATGTGCACTACTAGGAGATTATTTGGTTAAAGTTTGCATATCACATATTTGGAGTGTGTGCGTGCATGCGTGCGTGCGTGCGGGTGGGCGNTTTATATTCATGCATAAAAATTTTTTTAATACTGAATTCGTAGCAGCAATAACCAGCAGTAAGTATTAATATCGTAAATTTTAATTGTAATTTTGAAGTTCCTAAAAACAGCAATGTAATATTCGTCCCATACGCCCATTAGAATTGTTTTCTATCTAATCTGTTTACAACCGCACACATAAGCAGCATGGGATCTGTTCCGTTTCTCTATGCGCATGGGAAAAGGAAACCGAGTTAATGCGCGCAATGAGCTCTATACATTGAAGTGATACAGAGTCTACAATAGAAGTCGCAGTGGTCGTAGAATCATAGAAAATTGACCAATCATAATCGATTATTCTTCTCATATTCGAGTGTGATTGGTTAATTTTCTATGATTTAAGATCTAACGATGATTTCTATTATACGATTTCTATTATACGATTTCTATTATAGACCCTCTATGAGCCTTCCTTACGCTAATGATGGTGAGGAAGCGACCGACTGTGCGAGAGTGACAGCCATGCGTATATCTCTATCTCACTTTAGTACTATTACTGTCGCTAAAAATATCAACCTTAATTGTATGGGTTGCGGGATATTATGAGATATGTCTGTGTTTGTGATATTTAAAAAAAATTAAAATGATAAATTATTGCTTTGTTAACTAAAAAGTATTTGCTTAAAAGTATTTGCTTAAAATATTACTTTTTATAGGTAAATACAATTAAATTTAATTTAAAATATGTTCGTATACTGCGATATATTATACTTATATTATCTCAAATAAAGAAGTCTGTACAGATAAGAGTAACAGAGTATCTATGCTACCATTGCTACTGATGATAGCAACAAAGAAATAATTTATCATTTTTATTTTTTTGAGTATTATTAAAGAGTAACTCTAGTATATCGTAATCTAGTATACATAGACATTTTAAATTAATTTTGATTATATTTACTTATGAAAAGTAATATTGCCTTTTACCCAAATACTTTTGTAATTATTAACAAAGCAATAATTTTCCATTTTAATTTTTTTTAAGTATCACAAACATATCAATATATAGCAGGCACAATTGGGGTTGATGTTTTTAACAACGGTAATACTAATAAAGTGAGGCAGAAATAGTCAAACATGCACAGCTGTCACTCTCGCACAGTCAGTCGCCTTCCACCATCGTTAACATAGGGAAGGCTCCAGTGTATAGAGCTTATGGCCGTAGCGAACTTTTGCATACAACACATAACACATAGTGTATAAGAAAATCAACCGAAGTTCCTCTTTTCCATGTAATGGAAGAAAAGGAAAAATTCTAATTGGCTGATTCTCTTATGCACTATACGTTATGCAAAAGTCTGTGCTGCGGCCATTACTGAATGTGTGCGCATAGACCAAGAGATCACTGTAGTAATTTTGTTACCAATAGCTGCAAGTATGGGAAATGGATAATCTTTTATTTTATGTAGAACATAAAAACCATATATACATATTTAAGCTTAATCGCGGTTGCTTGAAGAGGAGATGAACTTTTCAAAATGTGCAGACTGAGCATTTTTACTAAGCGTCAAGGTTGACTGTTGTTGCAATGGAATAGTTAATACTCTTATTTCAAGACGGGAGAAACTCCTACCCCTCAGAAGGGTGCAAGAGGTCGCCATATTGGGTCTTTACCAAATTGGTAAATTTTTTCTGAAAAAAAATCGATAGCGATAAGATCGAACACGTACAATTTTCTTACTCTATGTAAAACTTTATTTGTTTGGGTAGCAGCTATGGCTATCCTCGTGATTATCCAAAAGGGAATCATATTTCTCGACAATTGACATTAAAATTAAGTAGTAGGCAAAAATTCAATTTGTCGCTATCGATTTTTTTTTTCAGAAAAAATTTACCACTTCGACTCAGTGTGGCGACCTCTTGCACCCTTCTGGGCTGCATTCAGATTGCTTACTGGATGAGTGATTGACTGAGTGAGTGGGCGGAGCCTCGGAAAAGTACCGAGCGGTTTGGGAATTGAAACGCACTTTAACAAGAGAGTGTCCTACAAGCATCGGTTATAGCAAATATTATAGTAACGTAAATTTATCAGATTTAATATAAATTATATATAATTATATATAAATAAAATACAC
>JAANIC010006515.1:387851-402012 GCA_017607545.1 Acromyrmex charruanus
AGCTTCATTGTCGTTTTTTTAATAACTTTGTATTGTAATTATTTACTGAGTTATGAAGTTTCGTAAATTTTCCTGCTGTACCACTTTTTCTTTGACTAAGTGTATATATTTATAAATTTACTAATGCCTCGCAAATTACAAACATAAAATATAAAAAGCATTCAGTCAGGATGTCATATATTTAAAATTCTTACGTTAAAGATACAAATTATAGACGTTTCGATCTATATCAGGCATCATCTTCATTTATATATAATATAAATAATATAAAAATAGTTTGCAGTCATCAAGATTAAAAGAGTTGAAATAAATAAAAGATCATGATTCTTAGCCATAAGATTAAAATAAATTAACAATAAATTTTAGTTCAATTACAATCTACACTTGTGTATGTTGTCGAAAAATTCTTGCTTCTATTCGTCTTAATGAGACTTTTATATTGAAACGTAAGAAACGCCAGATTTTCATATTTTAAGAGTAAAGAATCCAAATTTTAAAATAGCAAAAACCGTTTCCTTTTTTATGTATCTATATTTTATGGATGTATCTGTGTTTGTTACAACGATCCTTAAATTATTCTCCATCAATATTAAGATTGTCCTTCTCCATGTGAGACAAACGATTACATGAGACAGAATTACTTTTATTTGTAAAAATAATGTTTTATTTGTGGATGATTTTCAGTGTATTAGAATATATACTCATCGTGGAGCGAGGAAGGGAGCTTAAAGGGGGTTAAAATTATTTTAGTTGAGAGGAGAGTATTCTTAAGGGGGTATAACACCTTTTAAGGCCAAAATCGACCTCATTTTCAAGATTTTTTTTACATACAAAGAAGTGCGCAATTTAAAATCGGGTTTTTGGGCTTTTTTATTTACATATTAAAGACACTGAACATATTTTTTGTTTTTGAAAAATCATCATGGTTTATAAAATAAACGCCGTCAAAAGAGGCCGCTAGCGTCGCGTATGTCTTGCTGGTGTATACGATTGTGGCTGACTGGAGTGACCTAAAGCAAAAATACAAATTGGTTCTTAATCTGTGATAGTTTGGCTAAGGTAGTACCGGTGGATTTTAAAAAATATCAATTTTTGAGAAAATGGCGCGACTTTGAAAAAAAAAATCGAATTTTCGCCTAAAAATCTGACATAAAATCGATTGCCTAAAAAAATCTAGTGATTCTTTTTAAAAAAGGCTAGGTAGTACCATAAAGGATTTTTTTTTTCAAAGTCGCGCCATTTTCTCAAAAATTGATATTTTTTAAAATCCACCGGTACTACCTTAGCCAAACTATCACAGATTAAGAACCAATTTGTATTTTTGCTTTAGGTCACTCCAGTCAGCCACAATCGTACACCAGCAAGACATACGCGACGCTAGCGGCCTCTTTTGACGGCGTTTATTTTATAAACCATGATGATTTTTCAAAAACAAAAAATATGTTCAGTGTCTTTAATATGTAAATAAAAAAGCCCAAAAACCCGATTTTAAATTGCGCACTTCTTTGTATGTAAAAAAAAATCTTGAAAATGAGGTCGATTTTGGCCGTAAAAGATGTTATACCCCCTTAAATAATCGATAAATATATAGGAAAAACAGTCCGTGTCACTTTGTTTATTTAATCCTAATTTCTGTTTTTTAATATGTAACATCTCGGAAATCATTCTTTTATAGAAAGTTCTGAGTTTAAAATATTAATATGTTGTTCCAGTCTAGATCATGTTCGTTATCTAACTGGTGAGACACAACCGATAGACCATTGGTTGATTTTTTTGTGTCTACCTTTTTATATTCTTTTATCCGCGTGTTCAATTTTCTTTTTGCCTGACATACGAGACTTCGCAGTCTAAGCAATTGATTTTATATGCTACTTCGGCGTGCTCTTCTTTTTTTAATCGGTCTTTCCTTGTGTTACGTCTTGCCCTCTGTAGAGATATAATCTTATTCTCTTTTTTTTTCCTCTTCGTTTCGCGCTGAATTATTTCTTTTATTTTATTGCTATTTAATCACACCGTCTATCTAAAGTATTTCGGTTAATTAATTGCAGATATTCCTAGCAAGAAACTTATCAAGCGCAGTATGATTCTGTCATACCAACATCGCGTGACACGTGTCGTGCGAGGCAATCAAAACACCCGTGAGGTGCGTGCCAATGTATCGCGATGAATTCCATGTGGAGTTAAGAAATCGTTTCCATATGTTGGGATTGTCATGTCATTATCATCCTACAAGATTTAAGAAAACTAATCCGATCGAAACACCTCAACGTCTGTAATCTCTCAGAATAAGAAAAAGCCATCGCGCACCAATCACCGCTCGCGCGTGTCGCTTTTCACTCCGAATCCTTAATGGGATTTCTGACGCTTCGGCTGAGAATATTGTTAATTTTGAAGCTTTTAGCATTATGTTTAATACATTTTTAGTTTGCTTCACTATTTTTTGGTCGTGACCGCCTTAATTAGCTTGAAACAGATAAGTAAACGCGAATTTGTCGCGTTAGCGAGCGCTGACCAATCGAGAGTCGGGGAAGGACCAGCGAGGACCACGGAGAAAGCCCAAAATTTAATTTGCTAATTACTTCCATCAATTGACTCGAGCCTAATTCGATCCGTCAGTCATTTCTACAATACATTGAATTAGTGGCAACCGTGCCGAATTTCAGCACAATGTGACTAATATTTGCATAGGAAAAATCATTTTCCAAATTCGGCATGTATTACCAATTCCGGGAAATTCGAGCTCCTGCTGACTCACGAATACCATCGACTGGCCTATATAAACGAGACGAAAACCGAGACCGCGGATTTTAGTTCGGATTAGTCCACAGCAGCAGTTGGGTCGCTAGTCATTCTTGAAACACTGGAATATCTCTCAATATTTGCAATACATACAAAAAGGAGAAAGTACACATGTATTAATTTATTTCTTTCAAACTTTCTCTCTCCAATACCCCTCGGGCTGACCGTGTTAATAGGAGCTGCTCAGCTTTTCCCCTTCTTCTGAAGGGGAACCGTGCTCGTAGGTTGCTCAGTTCATCCCCCTTTTTTTCTACGGATTAACCGCGCTTGTAGGAACTGCTTAGTCTGTCCTTTCCAAGAATTGATCGCGCTCGTAGGAGCTGCTCAATTCGTTCCTCGTCACCTCGTTTCTTCTACAATTTACTTCCAAGTCTGCTTTTTAAATGCGATTATTAGCCCCCTGCTGGTCGTCTCCAATGTTCCTGTACATTTCCGCGTTGCCCGAATATCAATCGGATATATTATTAATAAAAACGTGAAATTCATCTAGCGTTATATTCTGTTTTGCTTAATCCTCCTCCAATCCCTCCCGAAAGGTATGAAATGATGAAACGGCGCGAATTGCTCGGATCCATAATTAGTTTCCTTGCTAAATGAACGCTAATCATCTCGACTTTTGCTATATTTTACTTTTGCTTGATTATAATTATTCGCTGAAGCATTAACGCCAATGACAAATTTAACAAATAATTTATAAACTCCTCAATTAAATAATTTACGATGACTCATATCGATAAAGAATAATGCTTAATTCCGTTTCAAGAGAACAGTAATTATTGATCAAATTCTTTATTACTAATAATAGCGAAATTCTTTGACAATTATCATAAAGGATCTATATAGCATGCGATACGTCGGCACTAGCGGTCTCATGATTTGCCGCTTGACCTGAGACTTGTTCCCACTCTGATACCTCCCCTACTCTAACAACCACTCCGCCACTCTTTCAATCCTATGTCCTGCTCGCGCGCTACGCCGAATCGTCTCTCTCCCTCTCCCCACTCCGCGCTCGGCAGCGACGCAACGCACAATATAACGCCAAAGTATATAATCCGCGACTATCAGTTATCCTCCGCAATTCATAATGCATAACATAATTGATGACAAGGGTGAGATAGTAACGAGAATCGCTGCATCCTGAGACAGAAATTCATAACGCGGAAATACCTAAATTCGTTACGGGACACATGCGATGACATAATGCTTGTTTTAATAAAATTATTAAGCATATTCAATGGCTTGTGTATAATCCTCATGTCAAATTTTTTAGCTATATTTTTAAATTTTTCCGAGATGTTTAAGTATGGAACTACAAAAAATCTTTTTTCTATGGAGTCTGATACATTCTTATTATTTTTCTCTGAATTTCTTTCTAAATTTTCTGTGTAGGAAAGTGATTTTATTCTATTTCTTATGGTGAAAAGAATAAAAAATCGAATGGATACCATTATTGAGAAGTGTGTTAATCATGAAAAAGATATTTTTGTCTTGAAATTTAGAATGTAATAAGAGTAAAATTCTGTCCAATTGTCCTATTATTAGTCCTTTTTTATGTTCAATGGATGATTAGAAGTTCAAAAATCTGTCTAAATTCGTGGGTTTTTTATAATTATTAAAAATAATTCTTTCATCTTCAATCATCAGTCTCATATCAAGAAAACTAATTCCCCCATCAAAATTATACTCAATCGTAAACTTCAATCTTTCATCAAGAAAACTAATTCCCCCATCATCACTGTGCTCAATCGTAAACTTTATTCTTTCATAATAAGAACCAAAAAGATCAAATATTTCATCTATTTGATCTTGTGGAATTGTTAATATGATGTCGTCAATATAGCGATAATAAAAAGGAATGTCTGTATTGATGGTCTTGAAAATATTAATTTATAAATCTTGTAACACAATAAACGCCAATATTGGGAAAAGCAGAGAACTCATGGTCATTCCAAAAACTTATTTAAAAATTGTATTGTTGAATTTAAAAGGAATCGAAAATTATTGAAATAGCATTTAAGAACTTCTCAAATGAAATGTCGGTATTCTAGCATATCCGTGCCCATCTTAATGTTTTTTATTATCAGATCTTTAGATATGTTAGTGTACATCGATACAATATCAAACGACACAATCTTATAATTGCTCTATTGGCATGCCATTGAGTTTTTTAACAAGTTCAAAGCTATTTTTAATATAACCGAATTTTTTTTCTATGCTTTTATCAATAATATCTTTTAAATAAATAGTAAGATGATAGAGAGTACTGTTTATGTAGCTAATTATTATTTTCAAGGGATTCTCTTCCTTATGTACTTTTGGAATAGATATCGGCAATATAGATCCTCGGCAATTCTCCATCCGAAACATATAATTTTTTATAGATGATCTGATCTGTACGTTCTTTGTTCTTCCATTTCGTTAAAAATGAACGAATTTCCGTGGTTATTTTATTAATAAGATTTTTCTTTACATTGGTATAAGTATTTCGATCCGACAAAATCTCATTCACTTTATGTTTGTAATCGTCTAAATTTAATATAACGGTGATATTACTTGTATTCGCTTTAGTAATTAAAATATTGGCTGATGATGGAAGAATTATTTTTGATAATTGAAAAAACCCACGAATTCAGACAGATTTTTGACCTTCACTTCTAATCATCCAGTTGAACATAAAAAAGGAGTAATAATAGGACAGTTGGACAGTTTTACTCTTATTACATCCTAAATTTCAAGAAAAAAATATTTCTTCCATGATTAACACACTCCTCTTCAATGGGTATCCATTGGATTTTATTTTTTCCACCATAAGAAATAGAATAAAATCACTTTTCTACACAGAAAATTTAGAAAGAAATTCAGAGCAAAATAATAAGAATGTATCAAACTCTACCATAGAAAAAAGGTTTTTTATAATTTCATACTTAAACATATCGAAAAAATTTAAAAATGTAGTTAAAAAATTTGGCATGAAGATTGCGCACAAACCATTGAATACACTTCATAATTTTATTAAAACAAGAAAAGACTGGTTAAAAAAAGAAGTGCACGCCGAAGTAGTATATAAAATCAATTGCTTAGACTGTAAAGCCTGTTGGGCAAACAAAAAGAAAATTGGATACGCGGATAAAAGAATATAATAAAATAGACACAAAAAAATCAATCAATGCTCTATCGGTCGTGTTTCAACACCGTTAAATAACGAACAATCTAGATGATCTAGACTGGACATGATCTGGAACAACATTAATATTTTAGACTCAGAACTTTCTATAAAAGATTTCCGAGATGTTACATATTAAAAAACAGAAATTAGGATTAAATAAACAAAGTGACACGGACTGTTTTTCCTATATATTTAACGATTATTTAAGAATACTCCCCTCTCAATTAAAATAATTTTACCCCCTCCATTAAGCTCCCTTCCTCACTCTACGATGAGTTTATATTCTAATACACTGAAAGTCATTCACAGATAAAACATTATTTTTACAAATAAAAGTAATTCTGTCTCATGTAATCGTTTGTCTCACATGGAGAAGGACAATCTCAATATTGATGGAGAATAATTTAAGGACGTTGTAATAAACACAGGTACGTCCATAAAATATAGATACATAAAAAAGAAAACAGTTTTTGCTATTTTAAAATTTTGATTCTTTACTCTTATTAGAATATGATTATCTGGCGTTTCTTACATTTCAATATAAAAGTCTCATTAAGACGAATAGCAAGAATGTTTCGACAACATACAAGCATAGATTGTAATTGAACTAAAATTTATTGTTAATTTATTCTTTTAATCTTATGATTAAGAATCATTGATCTTTTATTTATTTCAACTCTTTTAATTTTATGACGAACTATTTTTATATTATTTATATTGTGTACTGAAGATGGCCTGATATAGGCCGAAATGTCTATAATTTGTATCTTTAACGTAAGAATTTTAAATATAATATATAACATTCGCAAAAAAACATCTTGCGCGTTTGGCTGAATGCTCTTTGTATTTTTGTTTGTAAGTATATAATAATGATAAAGATATAAGATAAATTTCTTACTAATATCTTAAGTCTCGACCTATGTAACTTAGATGATTAAATACTTGGCCACCTTTGAGTTATGGTTTATTACTGTTTATAGCGCGCGTGCGCGCAGGCATAACCTGAAATTTAAATTTTCATCTAAAATGCACATCTAATATGCTGGGATAGCATAGGAAGTCTTTAATACGCCACTATTCCATCCTCTCGGGTGGATAGAGTAGGAATCTGAAGGTTTCACCCGAATAAAGGCACTCAAAAGATATTTGAACACTTTCTGTGTGTCTAGATGCACCCAGGTGGGAAATCTGAACGCAGTTCTGAGAGCAATATTAGGTATTGCGTTCGGCAATGTAAATCTGAGATACGATCTAGCAGATAGTGAGCTTGATCACGTGATCGTCGAGCAATCCGAGCTAAGAATTAATTCCGAACGCTACAGAGTTGCAAACTGTCTTTTATTAATTGAAAATGTCTTTCGCTTTACTAGAAACTGATAATAGTCTTATATACTAAAAATAGATCATTACATATGAATGTAGCAGACTTATATGCAAGGTGTGTTTTTCTAAAAGAAAATACTATATTGCAAAATAAATTTCAATAATTTATATATCACTTGATCTATATTCATTAAAGTCTTTAATATATACAGTTTGATTTTATTTTATTCTATATGTGTAACATAAGCTTCGATATAAAAATTAACTAGCAAATTCTTTGTTTTCAAATACGTAACTTCAAATTCATAAAGAAGAAAAGAATTAAAAACTTACTTTCCTCGTTAAATATTATACAATACATAATGTATTCTATCAATTTCTATTTGATAGCATTTGTTTGAGCGTTTGTAGACAGACATTATGACAGTTCAAATACACTATTTATAAAATAGAAGTATTAAAAAAGATGAATGTACGTTATGTATTAATCAGTTGAATATATTATCATAAGTATATAGGTTATGAATTTAATTTAGGCGCAAAAATCTGCATTAGCTCTGCGAGCTCGATCTTTGAATCTGGAGTGGATCGAGCAGCTCGATTGACTCTAGAAATGTTAATACCGAACGTAGATGAGATGACATAACATAAACATGCGATTTGCCGAACAATTTTCGAAGTAAAAGAGCAAACGGACGCCTCCGATTTGCAATGCCGAACGCACTTACTATGGGAGTTTCCCCCATCTTGGAATAAGGGTATTAACTATCGATTGCAAACCTTGACGCTGGACCACAACCTTGACGCTTTCAGTAAAAATGCTCAACGTCTGCACATTTTGAAAAGCCTACTTCCCCTTCAAGCAATCGCAATCGGGCTAATATATAATCTTATATACAATCTTTATCTTTATGTTTTACATAAAATGAAAGGTTACTCATTTCTCATATACTTGTCGCAATCACTATTCGTAACAAAATTACTACAGTGGCCTCTTGGTTTAGTATGTGACGCGCTGCATCTATGCAGTCAATGAAATGAAATGTATCCCCCCCTCTCACACACGCACGCACGCACGCACGCCACTTGATCACGGTTCCCAAGTTTCCAGATTTCGATTGGACTCCAGTTGTCAGGACTAATCTTTAGTTCTTCAGCAGACGGGAAAAATCTTCAATTTTTTACTCGCGTGGGGTATTTATTAATTACATATTCAAGTTACGTGGAAAATAATAAGAAAGTCTGTGATTATGTTCACAGTTTATATTATTTTACGAATAATAAAAAAGTTCGTAATTGTGTTCGCATTCTATGTAATCTTGTAATAATAAAAAGGTCTTTGTGATTGTGTGTAGACACACAGTTTTATGTTGGTTAAATATTAATAATAAAAAGAAAGTCTGTAATAGTGATCGCAAAACACTAATTAAACCCTTTTTGTTTAATGGAACAATCGGCCGACCTCCATTCGAAATATGAATTCTCCAGCGCAAGGACCTTTGGGCCCCAGCCGTAGTGTTCGGGACTTGGCAATTGTGCATATGATATGTAAATTTTGATCAAGCAACCTCTCCTTGTGCATATGTAACGCTAATGCCGGCGGTAGTTATCTAAAATTTTATTTTAAAATGCAAAATATAGGATTTACTTTGAAACATGATACTTAGATCCTAGGCATGCTAGAATAATGGAAAAACTGAGATTCAGCCTCTTAAGAATCGGCAAAATGTACAGATTTAATAATACTAATTTTGATATATTGTATAAGTGAAAAAATTGCTTCGTTTTAAAACATCACATAATTTTAAGATAGTCGTTTCGGAATAATTGAATTGATTAATTCGGTTGAACATTTAATTATTAAATAGGAAGTTCCACGTTAAAGTTTCCATCACCTGTGTGCCAAAAATCGGCGCAATGAAAATAAACGTTCAAGATCTCAAATTATTACAATATATGCATGTACTTTCGAAAGAAATGTAGTGTTTTGAAAAATCCAATATGACGGATTCAATATGGAAACGAGAAGCGATGAACATGCAAATTTAACATTTTCTTGCTTAATTCGCTATATTGATCCCCAATTAGTTTGAAAATGATTACTCCTAGGTTTCGGAATACTAAATTCAGCAACAATATACATAGTATACTGTCGCAAGCCACTTGTTTGAACGTGCGTTTAAACATTATTCCACTTGCTGAAAACTAGTGATGAAATATTTTTTATGGGAATCTCGCGAGATCAAATTCTGATTTTAATGAAACTTGTATACTTACAGCTTACACAAAGAGATAAATTTAGAAAATATCAGTTGCGGCCAAAAACGGTTTGAGAGTGAAATCACCTCTTATGTGTAAAGCAGTTTTCAGCTTTTTTCATTATATACAAAAAAATTATTATTATTTAAAAAAAATATTATTAACGCGAATAAATACAGCTAATTTTGTTGTAAAATTTTTGTATAAAACATTTTACAACAGAATTAGCTGTATTTATTCGCGTTAATAATATTTTTTTTAAATAATAATTTTTTTTTAACAATGAAGGAGCATAAAAGCCAACGCAGAGTGATAGTGCAATAAATATATTAATTTACTTTACATATATCTTGATAAACGTTTCGACCATATATTTGGTCATCTTCAGTATCGCAAATCAAACATATTAGCCGCTACTTACAAAAATTCGTCTACAAAATATTTATAATAACATAAATGTCCATCACGAAAAGAGTCTTCTTTCTCTTTGTCTCATTATAATACAACGTCATTGAAAATTATTGTTACTTAATTTGAAATTCCACCAGCATCTCTGACCCTCACAGAATTCCCAAATTCTATATAAATTATATAAGCAACAGTTTAAATTATGTGTTGGTCAATCAATAAAAATGATAACCATAAAATATAAAAATCAAATTACAATCTTTGCAATCAATTTTAAATTAACCCATTTTTAATTATTATTCATCAATGGATAAATCATACCGTATCATGGAACTATTTTATTATAGAAGATTAATTTCGGAAATGATTTTCATTAAAAAATGGACGTAATAACAGTGATACTGAGAGACTATCATCAGACATGTACTTCCCTTTCCTTGATCAGTTTCCCCCTCTTTAACCAATCCCCTCTTTTCCACACACCACTTCCTTATGTATTATATTATATTTTACAAGTCTTCTCTTCGTCACAATCTTTGCAATCAATTTTAAATTAACCCATTTTTAATTATTTTTTTAAATAAAAAAATAATTTTTTTAATATTCTAAAAAAATTTCACTGACGTGAATAAATATAGGCAATTTTATTATAAAACTTGTATAAAACATTATTTTATATCTTGAATAGGTTTTGAGATATAGCGGAGAAAGCTAAACATTGCTTTACACATGAGAGTTGATTTCACCCTTCAAACCATTTGTTGGCAAGAACTTAAAAGTAGACGATTATTTTTTAAAATATTATATTGATATAGTAATTTTATTATAAAACTATTTGTAAGTAGATTTCTATCACAAAAAAATGATAAAATGCTCATTTCCGCACTATCATAAAGTAGATGGCATGATGCGCTTTTTTTTATAGTGGTTTCTCTAGTCTATTCTACTCAGAGATCTATTCTTTTTTTTATGTATGAATTATTTCAAATACCGTCCTCTTTCTCTTGAATAGTTTAGGACATGTCATTTAAAAAATGTGTTTAAGAAGACATATTATTATTACATATTATTATTACATAATATATTTGCCCGCGTAATATTTAAAAAATGCTTACCAAAATATTGTATAATAGAATTGACAATATACAACATCCTCATCCTCATTTTCTTCATCCTGAGAAGAATAATATTAGAAATGAGACAAACTAACGGTTAGTTGTCATTTTGGTAAACATGCCGATGAGGCGAGCTAGCCCAAATGATCTTGACCTCGTCTTGACATATATTGTAAAGATCATGATCCTGAGTGATCTCTAACAGATTTTAACCGTCAGTCGTTATTCATTAAAAAGTTATTAAGAAGAAAATTTAAAATAACTCTCTTTTCCACTATGTATAACACAAATTTTTTGTTTTAAAATAAATTGTCTGCTTTAAAAACAAAATTTTTTTTTGAAAACGTTATTTTCTCATATAATTTTTGTTTTTATACAGTAGCGCATGGCTTTTCAAGATGTCACAATTTCTCTCCTTTAAAACACAAATTGTCTGCTTTTAAAAACACAAATTTTCTGCTCTAAAAACACAAAAATTATATAAGAAATTATATAAGAAAATATTTTGTGTCGTTAAAGCAGGAAATTTATTTCATCGGAGCACAATCATGTCTAAAAGTATTTAGGTATTATTGGTGAACTTTTTTTATTAATAACTTTTTAGCGAATAACGAGCGAAGACTAAAATTTGATGAAGATCAAGGTGATGAACAACATACGTCAAAGTTATCTGGCTGCTCATCGACATATTTACCATCATTTTTCCTGTCTTTCGCTTTTAAATATTCAATATTAGTATATCCCTCTGTACACAAATTTAGGCCAACGCAAATCCGGTTGTAGTTCAATCCATTCGCAAGGAACCGTCAATGGTTGTGACAATATTTAATTTCAGTACTTTATTTAATGCCATGTTTATTGCACCACACACTGTCATTGATTAAAACGTTTTGAATACCGAGCTCTCGATCGTGAACTATAAGAGAGACTGAAAAACATTACATACATATTTACATACATACTTCATATTTACACAATACGAATATCATTTAAACGAAATGACTGATGCTAATTGTAAAGGGAGGAACGCTTATTATACAGTAAAAATGTGTCATTTATCTAGGAAGTGTACGTGATCTATTTGTGAGAGAAAGTTACTACCAATAAAACTTACGGTTTAAAGAGCGAAATCATATGTAAAGCGATGTTTAACTTTCTCCGCTATTTATCAAAATCTATTCGAGATATAAAAAAATGTTATATACAAAAGTTTTACAATAAAATTGCTTCTATTTATTCACGTCAGTAATATTTTGTTAGAATATTTATTAAAAAATTTTTTTTTTAATTTTGAAAAATTATTAAAAAAAATATTATTAACGTGAATGAATACAACTACTTTGTTGTAAAACTTTTGTATAAAACATTTTTTGATATATCGAATAGTTTTCGAAATATAATGGAAAAAACTGAAAAACCACATAAGGGAGGTTTACACATAAGGGATGATTTCACCCACTCAAATCGTTCTTTGGCCGCAACTGATAATTTCTAAATTCATCTCTTTATGTAAGCTATAAATACATAAAGTTTCATTAAAATTAGAATTTGAACACCTTGCGATGTTCCTATAAAAAATATTTTATTACTAGTTTTCAGCAGATGGTGAATAATCAGAATTTGCCACAGACTTGCAAAACCGAGAAAAGTCAGGGGAAAATATAAAAAATACTGAAATTTTGAACTTTGCTCATAATTCCCTTAAACTGACTATATTCTAAATAATTTTTATAATTTTTTAAATATAATATTATATCTGACGTTTACAGTCAAATAAGTTCAAAACTTGTCGACTTTAAATGATTTTTTAAAAATAATTAAAATTTATATTTTATTCATTAATTTTATTTGATCGCTCTTTTTTTTCGTCATAATTGCATTCTTTTTTCCAATACTAATTAATTTTTTATTAGCTTTAATTTGCCCCCAAAATGTTATTATGCTACTAATAAGTTTTTTTTGAGTTTTTAATAATATAAACTATAATAGTTTTCTTACAATTCTTGATTCTAAATATTAAAATTTTTTACGTATTTTATAATATTAAAATTTTTACATATTTTATATTGGTCATGGAAATTTCTCATTTTTATCTGGAAAATCTGGAAAAGTCAGGGAATTTTTAAAAATTCATTTTCTGTGGCAACCCTGATAATGTTTAAATGCACGTTCAAACAGGTGGCTTGCGATATGTATATTGTATAATATATGTATATTGTTGCTGAATTGATATTCGGAAACATAGGAATAATCATTCTCAAACTAATTGGGGATTACAATCAGTAGTTTAAGCAAGAAAATATTTGCATGTGATGTTCATTGCTTCTTAGAAGCATATTGAATCCGCCATATTGGACTTTTCAAAACACATTTCTTTCGAAAGTACATGCATATACGTATAATTTGAAACCTTGAACGTTTATTTTTGTAGCACTAATTTTTGGGCACGCAGGTGATCCGGTTAACGTGGAATGTTTCATATCTTATAGAAAACTTATAATAAATAATTTATAATAATTTTTTTTTAATATTGATGTATTAGGTGTAGTAAAAAGAAATCCATTATTTTTCCAATAGATGGCTTTAGTAATCTGTATCTCGCGTTGTAAAAGTATTAATTAACATTTTTTAGATTAAAGAAATAATGGATTTCTTTTTACCACACCTAATATTATGACATGCTAAGCAGAATTAAGATAAAATTGGATCTGTGATACAAAAAATTCTGTGTAAAAAATATCTGCCTAGAAAAATTAAATTTTTGTTAGTTTTGTAGGCAAAATTGCTATAAAATTAGATTTTTGTTAGTTTTGTAGGCAAAATTGCTATGAAAGATTTGTTTGCGAGAAGTTGTTTGAAATGACGTATATACATATAACATTAAAAGTCCTTATCGCCAGCGGACTTTGAAAATTTTCCAGCTTGAAAAAACTGATCAAATATACAGTTTTTCAAAAATATCTCAGAAAGTATATATTTTATCAAAATAAAGGTTATTATAAAAAAAAGCTGATAAAATTGTGAACAATTTAATATTTTTTTTTTTTTTTTTTTTTTTTTTTTTTTTTTTTTTTTTTTTTTTGTTTGTTTA
>JAANIC010006515.1:402019-434053 GCA_017607545.1 Acromyrmex charruanus
AATACTTTCCAACAGAATTTTTGATAGAATTTCCAACAGAATTTTTTTATGAATGTTGTGTTTTTGATTATTTTGACAATTCGAATTTTTTTTGTAAGTATTCAGATTTGGCAACTTTTACAAAATAATTCTGAAGTTTGAAGATTATTAAATTCTCTACAAAATCGTTTTTTATTCATTCTCGTATACCTAATAGTTTCCGAGATACACGTTCAAGAAGGGTTTACTTAAGTAATTAGTCTGAAAAGAATATTTTGTTTTTGTTTATTTGCACATTACTTGCGTCTGGCGATGTATTTTGATGATATAATAAGTAAATTATAAATTTTTATTATATGGTATGTTCTCGAGTTAAACCGCCAAACTTAAAATATGAATTCAGGATTTTAAAACAAACAAAAGTTTTCCTCTGGAGGTATGCTCGCAAACGGTTCAAGAGATATTTACTTCTGAAGTTATAGAACTGTGGGAATGAATAATATTGAAATAAGGTCTCCTCTTTATTGCTTTACAATAATCAAAATTTAATTATTAAATGTTTTGTTCAAAATGATGACTTCCAGCCCGGAGACAAACATTACATCTATCAATGAGAGAACGAGTGGCTAACTGACATTGTGCGTCTATAATTTCTTCGCACACTTGCACAATTCTTTGTTTTAATAATTGAAGGGACATTAACAGGCACTGCATACACTTTTTGCTTCAGAGTACCCAATACAAAAAAATTCAATGGTGTTAAATCTGGTCTTGAACATGGAGGCTAAACCAGGTTCAGCACGATCGATCCATTTTCTGGAAAAATGAATATTAAGTTACTGTCGAGGACTTCTGCCATAGTAAACAGGACAGTCATCCAATTGAAACCAGGAATTCATTCTCATATTTTGAAGGAATGTGTTCCAGTTTACCCTCGGAACTCCGGAGCAGTCCAATTAACTCCCCGCGGAAGGTTTATAATTCTTTGTGATACAATAAACTCGGTTTGTCGGCTTCCACTAAGCACTTGTTGGCGCGCTTTTGTATCGGAGCGCTAACGCGTGTACAGCAAGAGAGAGTGATTTCGACTGTTTTTGGAGACGAGCCGAAACGGGAACGGTGCGCGCCGATCCGACTGCCTCCGAACGCGAACCGAAGCGTGAGCAGCGCGTGCCAATCCCATGGTTTCCGAATACCGCCCGAAGCGTGAACGGTGCGTGCTACTTCTCACCACGTGCGCGGCGCAAGATGATAACTACAGAAAACAAACGGGGCTCCCAGCTGTGAAGCCCGGGAACAGCGGGCCCTCGCTTGAGGGGGGAGGGTGAGAATAGACTCGCGCGCGAGTTGAGTTTCCGCTACCGTCCAGAATGTTTTCCAAAAAGTCATAAAATTCATTATTTATAAAAGTGCGAGAAATCCATTCTAGTGAAATCATTCAAGTGAGCTGGTAAAAAATGATATTCAATTAAAATATTACCCATTATTCCTAACCATACATTACATTGAAAATTGTGTTGGAAATGTTGTTCATGGATTGTTCGAGGATTCTCATGTGACCAAACATGACTATTTCTTTGATTGAGAATACCTTGCCTGGTAAATATGGTCTCATCTGTCTACAAAATGTTTTTTTGCGAAAATTATGGACCGTTATCTATTTGGTTTAAAAACCAATCGCAAAATGCTCTCCTGGCATATCAGCTGATGATAAATGCTGGATACATTGAAGGTGGTATGGATGACATCCATCTTGAAAGTATCTTCTATAGTATATGACTGTGGGTGAAATTCCTAACACAGAACTAGATCTTTGAGTACTTGTTGATGAATTTTGATCGAAATGCTGTAATATGATAGCTGTTTTTCTTTCATTTTGTAGTGATGCAAAAACTTTATCAGCCTGAGGAACCATTAAATAACTCAGTTTCCTTCAGTCGTTGAATAAAGAGAATATTGATTTATCCGGCAATTGTAGCATTTCCGTCACAAAATCCATCTAAATGTACCATATCGGTATATTCACTATCAGAATACATACGAGATATGATTATAAGTTTATTCTACAAAAGCATTCAACGAATAATAGCTATGAGCTACAACTACGAGTTTTGCGAACAAAAACCTATTATTGACTAAGTTTCCACTGAAGGTTAGAGTTCGGGAATTGATTAGTCACAGTCGAGTATTCCCTTCTTACAGTCGAATGAGAGGGGAATGCTCGATTATGATTGGTTAGTTTTTACTCTGACCCAACTCTAATTCTCAGTGGAAACTTAATCAATGACCTTCGAGTTTCAAAACAAAAACAAAAGATATTTCAATTATTCATTCTTACAGTTCTGTATGACTTCAGAAGTAAATATCTCTTGAACGAAGCGTTTGCGAGCATATGGCTAGAGGAAAATTTTTGTTTGTTTTGAGATCCTGAATTCATATTTTAAATTTGGCAGTTTAACTCAGGAACACTGTGTGTATATTAATCTTAATAATAATACAATTATTAATAATAATATTAGGTGTTGGAATTAATTCGTAGCGTTTTTTTAATGAAAGAATGTTATTTATTTCACATGAGCATTAAAAAATACATTAATGAAAGTACTTCCCATCACTTTCTACTACTTTTGACCATCTTTCGGGCAGTGAATGAATACCACGTCGGAAGAACTGTTCGTCTTTAGATGAAATCCAGGAATCGAACCATTTTGTACAATCTTCGTAAGATGTGAACTTCTGCTCGCACAAGCTATGAGCTAATGATCGAAACAAGTGGTAGTCGCTAGGTGCAATATCAGGAGAATACGGCGGGTGCGGTAGCACTTCCCATTTAACTGTTTCCAGGTATGTTTTTACCGGTTTTGCAACGTGTGGGCGAGCATTGTCGTGCAGCAAGATGACTTTATCGTGTCTTTCGAAGTATTCCGGCCGTTTTTGCTTCAATGCACGGCTCAAGCGCATCAGTTGCCGTCGGTAGAGATCTCCAGTAATGGTTTCATGCGGTTTTAGCAGTTCGTAGTATATGACACCCTTCTGATCCCACCAAATACAGAGCAGGAGCTTTGAGCCATGGATATTGGGCTTTGCCACTGATGTTGATGGTTCGCCGGGCTTAACCCATGACTTTCTGCGCTTTGGATTGTCATAATGGATCCACTTTTCGTCACCGGTAACAATCCGATGCAAAAAACCTTTTCTTTTCTGCCGTTGAAGCAGCAGTTCGCACGTGAGAAAACGTCTCTCAATATCCCTTGGTTTCAATTCATATGGGACCCAATGTCCTTCCTTCTGGATCATGCCCAAACTTTTAAGACGTTTTCCTATTGTTGAGAAGTCAACTTCCAATGACGTAGATAATTCTTTAAGTGTTTGACATGAGTTTTCATTGAGCAGTGCCTGCAAATCGTTATCTTCAAATTTTTTCGGCTGACCAGGTCGCTCCTTGTCATCCAAGTCGAAATCACCAGCTTTAAAACGTGCAAACCACTTCCTACACGTTTGCTCAGCCAGAGCATGTTCACTATACACATCCACTAAAATACGATGAGCTTCAGCTGCACTTTTGTTCATATTAAAGTAAAGAAGCAAAACTCCCCGCAAAAACACTTTATCTGGCACAAATTTTGACATATTCAATGAATTATACAGTGTTGTTATTTATGATTTCAAGAAAGGTTATGTACGGCAAATGACGTCCTATGATAGATGTTTACAATGTATACAGAACTATAGGTAACAACGAAATAGTGTACTGCTTGTGCCATCTCTTGTAAAACGCTACGAATTAATTCCAACACCTAATATAAAAATAAAAATTTAATATTGTCACACAAAAAAATATTTTGCTGTTTCAGCTAGAATTATTGCTGTCTTTTGTATTTAGTAGAAAATTATTATATGTATCATACGCGAAGAATTTATAGTATAACATTTTAACAATATATGTGGTGTGTGTGTGTCAAGAAAATTTAGGTCTTATAATCAAATATGAATCACTGCTAAATATAAATCACAGTTACAGTCATTTGATTGAACTTTACAGAAAGACTTTCTTAATAAATTTAACAAATAGTTTAGATATAAATTCTGTCTTTGTCGTCTATTGATTAGATACAAAATATATCTAATATCGCAGTGCCATTGTCTGAAATTAGCGTCTGTGGAGTAGTACGGAGTATTAATCGGTTTAAAGTTTTCTTTCGTTATTTTATTTTGAAGTCATATTGCTGGAGCTCGAGTGCCCAGCGTCCGAGTTGAACGGTAGGGGAATCTAGTTTCTGTAACCATCTTACTTAGTGATTGATGGTCAGTGATCACTGTGAAGGGATAGCCTTCTAAATAGTCTCTTATGCGCCGGATCCCCCTTACGACGGCGAAGCATTTGAGCTTGGTAGCGCTATAATTGTGCTCAGCCTAATTCAATGTTTGGCTCGCATAGGCTATCACGCGTTCGCCTTCGAGAAGTTTTGCGTTAGATGGCTCCTAATCTGGTGTTACTTGCATTGGTCTGTAATATGAACCGTTTTTAATTTTTCATATGCGACTTTCTCGTGCGGCCCCCACTTCCAGCGCGTGTTCTTGGGCGAGTGCGGAGAGGAGACGGTAGCGAAGTCCTGTATGAACCGGCGGTACCACGAGGCGATTCCAAAAAAATTGTCTAATTTGTTTTACCGTTCGTGATATCGGCCAGTCGACTATCGCTTTCACTTTTTTGGAGTCCGTTCTTATCCCCTCCCTGTTGACGATATATCCAAGGTATTTCAATTGTTCTACGCAAAAACGATATTTTTCGGGATTTATTTTCAAGTTAGCGTTTTAGAGTCGGAAAATTTCCCGGAGTGTATTCAAATGATCTTCGAATGTGCCATTTATAATTATTATGTCGAGGTACACGAAAACTGTTCTAATTCCGATTCTAACACATTATCTAATAATCTTTGAAATATAGCCGGAGCCGAATGCAGGCCAAACGGCATTACGATAAATTGATAAAAGCTTTTTCCGGGTAACGGGCTTGCTCTCGGGTGTAAGTGGTATTTGCCAGTACGTTTTTTAAATCAAGAGTCGTTAAGTATCGCGCATCCCGAAGTTTATCCAGTGTTGCGGTAATTTGTAGCAGGAGCTACGACGAGTTCGGTGACTTCGCCGTTGACCCGACAGAAGTCTATGCAGAACTTATTTTTTCCATTTTTCTTTTTGACGATTACGACTGGGGAGCTCCAGGGGTGGTTCATCACGCCGTCCCGCTGCATTTGTTCGACTTTGTTGTCGATAATCACTTGCATGGCAATGATTTGGCAGGATTTCGGGGAGCGGTATTGCTGTTTGATTAGTCTGGTTTTTGGTTTGATACGGATGTGATGCTATGCGAGGTAAGGTGTCGAACTGTGGTAATTCGGTCTCGAGAAGTTCATGCAATTGTCGGTCTTCATTTTTGGTTCTCTGCGAGAGTCCTTCTGTCAATGCGGCAGTGCTGGTTGGTTACTTAAGAGCAAAGGGAGCGGGATCGTAAGACATATTTTTGTCTACAGGTCGACGTCGATAGAGGCTGAACTTTTCAGAGTCGATATAATGTGAAACGTGTGCCAGATTTTGCAATCTCTGATTACGACGGGTAGGCTGATGTGGCCGGACAGTGTGATTGTCTGACCGTCGGCGAGTTGCACTTCCCTTATCTCTCTTTTGATGAAATTGTAGTCTTTAATCTCGCGCGCGGTGTCGATGTTTACAAAAGGTATCTCGAAATTCGTATCTAGCAATGCTTCTAATTTTAGTGTTTGGACATATATGTGCAGCCGAGGCGTATATTTTATGCTGGTGACAGGGGGACGGCCGGAGCCTCCTCGGTCGGCTAAGTGACAATCCTTTGTTAACATCCCGTCTTTGCTGAGCAGAACTTTTTTGGCGAGCGTCGGCAATCGAATCGAGTATGTCCTCTTTGTTTACATCGCTAGTAGCATTTATCGCGGTTATATCCGGCGCTGGCGGCAGGTATTATATTTTACGAGCGGTTCCTTTTATTTTTCTCTTCACTTTCTCGAGAGCGGAGAGGTGTTCGCAAGTGGCGACTTCGCGACTGGATCCAGCTTGTATCGGACCGTCCCATTAGCCATTGATAGAAGAAATGCATGTTTCGGTACAAATATTCTAACTGCCGTTATTCCATAATTATCCCGGCGCGGTGCATCAAGACTATTAGTGCGATAGTATATTTGAAGAAAATTTTTCTTGGTTTCTGTTTTCGAGCGTGCACGTCTTCTAATAATTGAAAATCGTCCACGTGCGGTTTTAAAGTTACTAAGAATGCGACTTTAAAGCTGCTAACAAATTTGTCCCAGATTTTCTGTCTGCGGTTTACACAACATCATGTGTATCCCCCTTTAACAATAACTTATCGGTAAACCTTTAAAGAAATATTGAGCTCGTAATCTTCTTTGCGCGCTCCACCGCGCGCTCTAAAAATGAATCTTTTCCATGAGTTTTTTCCCTTGAACTGAAATCTTCATTTACGCATCTGGTTGATAATTTTTGCAGGCCGATCCTCGGGATTTGGAGAGATAGTATTTGCAAACGGATTCATTATTTTGAGCTGCGACCGATACGCGGCGTCCTATTTCTCGCGGAGGCGGCGGCGGTGTTCAAGCCTGGAAATTCCCCGGATTTTCGTCCACGAAGGTATTCGGACGATGACGCAGCTCGTTTAACATACTCTCGGTATTCGATCTGTCGATTTCTATTTTAACAATAATCTCGCTCTTGGTCAGTACGAATATCCAGCGTATTTTGGTACAGTGTTCATCTTTCTCTTCCGGGCAGGTCCCTGTTCGGACGCCATGAAACCTAATTTTTAAGTTCGTTGGTGATTTTTCGGTTCGGTAGCGTTGTTACGTCTAGCGAACTCCCACGACTCTTTTATCTCGTGGAGATCTGGAATTCGTTAAAATAAAAAGACAGCTGCGAATAACGCATAAGTTGAACGTTATAGCCTAGAGAAGACTAAAAATTTTCTTTTCTCAAACTAAAAATTAAAACGAAGAATCCAATATCTCCTCGTAAATGTTGTTCCGAGATAAACTAAAAATCGGTGCACGCACACGAGCGGCGAGACAGAAGGACACCGAGTTTGTGCCCTTCGGACACTGCGACTAAAAAAAAAAATAATAAATATGTCATTGGAAGCGTAAGACCGGCGCCAAGATACTTTTAACGGTCAAGTCGCGGACAATTCTCATGAGTTCGTGATCACAAAATCTAAGAAGCGACACGCGACGTTCAGGGGTAGATTCTGGGTGGTCTCGTGCTGACTCTGCATGTGCGCTTTCTTGACGCACTACACGTGCGTTTTCCCATAAATATTAAGGTCATAAAATTTAGGAGAACATTTTTCCACACTACAGACTCCGGTCAACATCCTTTCCTCCTCCAAAATCTTGACCAATCCGAGAGTAAAGAAAAATCCTACTATTAGGTGTATCGGAAAGTTCCGTCCGTTTTTATGCAAAAATGATTATATTTAAGAAACAAGATGAAAACGTACATCAATCAAAATATTATCCATCGTTAGCGATGACTTTTTCCTATCTTTCGGGCAGTAAGCGAATTCCGCGGCGAAAGAATGATTCATCTTTGGAGGCTCCACTCAGAGACCCATTTTTCGACATCTTCATAAGAATTGAAGTGTTCCTCTACAAGTGCGTGTGCCATCGATCGAAACAAGTGATAGTCGGAAGGGGCACAGTCTGGTGAATAAGCCGCATGGGGTAGCACTTCCCAGCGAAGTGCTTCTAACATTTCCTTAATGAGTCTTGTGACGTGAGATCGAGCGTTGTCGTGAAGCAAGATCACTTTATGCTGTCTCGTTTCATATTCTGGTCGTTTTTTTTGCAATGCTCGGCTCAAACAGATAATTTGTTCTCGGTAGAGATCCCCTGTGACTGTTTGACCAGATTTCAACAGCTCATGGTACACTACACCCTGTTGATCCCACCAAATACAGAGCATTGCCTTCTTTCCGTGAATATTCCGCTTTGGCGTCGATGTCGATGGTTGGCCTGGATCGCAAATGGTTTTTCGGCGTTTGGGGTTATCGAAGTAGATCCACTTTTCATCACCAGTCACAATTCGGTGCAAAAATCCCTTTCTTTGTTGCCTAGCAAGCAGAATTTCGCAGGTGGTTTTTCGTCTTTCAATGTCTCTTGGCTTCAGTTCATGTGGGACCCATTTTCCTTCCTTGTAGATCTTTCCTAAGGCTTTCAAACGATTGGAAATAACAGATTGAGCACAATTTAATGTTTTTGCAAGTTGTTTTTGCGTTTGACATAGGTCTTCATCCACCAATGCCTGTAATTCTTCGTCTTCAAATACTTTTAGCCAGAACGCTCTTTGTCCTCCACATCAAAATCACCACTTTTAAAGCGTCGAAACCATTCTCTGCATGTTTTATCGGAAGGAACACTATCACTATAAACTTCTACAAGCATTCGATGAGCTTCAGCTGCTTTTCTTCCATTTGAAGCAAAAGATTAACACTTCGCGCAAATGATGCTTATTTGACTCAAATGTCGACATTTTCGATGCGGTAAAAAGCAATGTTATTGATGCAAACGTATACTTTTATATACTGAATTTTATTGACAAATAGTAAAACTAAAAAATTAAGCTTGGTTTAGATATTAGAGTTACCGACAGTTCTAGCTATAGCTACTCGTCGCTAGATGGACGGAACTTTTTGATACACCTAATAGTTAACGAAATCTATTCCACCAATCCGAACTTGAGTAATCGGAGATGATTAGTATAAAAACCGCAGTTCCGCGGCCCTCGGAGTGATTCTTCTCTGAGTTTTGGAAAGCTATAGTTGTGTCGAGACTTTGGAAAAGGCTTCATCCGATTCTCGAAGCCCTTTTTCTCCAATAGAGTCAGTGCAATTTAGTAAAACCATACTATCAACTGAAGACTAACGGCATTGGCTGACCGGAGAAATTAACGAAGCGGACCTGGTGCCCACAGATGGCACCCTTTCCGACGGTCTCTCGGGCACTTAATACATCGCTATTGCAATACACTGGATGGTCCCTCTTCTTCTTGTATGCTCTTTCTTTAAAGACGATCAAATTTATAGTGCGTTCACGCAGTTCTTCCGTCCCTCGTCACCGTCATCTAGCGAGGACTAACAATGCGTGCCGACTCACCCGTATCTGCTCTAATATCGCGGAAAACTCTTAAGAGAACAATCTCCGCTAATTCAGGCATTAGCCCAAAAACAGATTCCAATCGTACAGTCTCCAGCCTCAACTCTATCATCGCTATTAGAAATTTCTTACTCCCCTGTCTCCGATCTGTCCCTAGACTTCTTCGATGATCTCTTTCCGTCTAGTCCTCCTCCTGTTTCACATCCGATACATCATCCCCGATTGAGGAATTTTCCGTCTCGCATACCACCTCCTCAATTTCTCTTGTTTAACCTGACTCTTACTCTCCCACTAGTCACCTTCCTCTTCTCTTTCATAACGCCCATCAGTTGTTGGAATACATGTCCTATTTTTCCTTTATTCCTTCCACTAACGACCGAGTGATAGTCAGCATCGCTTCCACATCGGATCCACTTGCCTATTTTCAGTCCCCATACCCATCCCTCATTCCCATCGATCCTCTTTCTCTCCAACCATATCTGCTCACACAACTTTAATTTTCCCCTCCTCCCAAACTCTCCGCACTCAAAATAACGTTCGCATTACACACAACTCTCTTTCCACCCACATACTCACACATACATAAATGCGTATGACCATATATTTCAGAATATGTTAGAGAACCAAAGGATTGTATTTTTATACTTAAAAAAAATGTATTACTAAATGTTGCTTTTATTATAGTATTATTAAATTAAACCCTTTTTTATGTTAATTAAAACCTATCTTTGTATTTATTGTAAACTTTCCCGCGGTTGTACTTCGCCCACTCCGGTCTCTTAGATTAAGTTACACTTAGATTAAGACTGAAGCCAGGGCGTACGGACGTACTGGCACATCTGACGTTAAAGTCCGCCCCTCCCGGCACACTAATCCAGTTCGGGCTCTTTAAATTAAAAGTACGTCCGACTCGTGTCCATTTAGCGAAGCACGAGTTGAGGTTTTCACTTCGTCCTCCATTTGACCCCCGGCTCATTAGGAGCTTCAGGATGAAGCGAGTGCCTCCCGATTTGCGTCGGTCCTTCCTCAGCTCCCTTGCGGTCCGAAGCCTGGACACGACCAAATCGATCTAATAATTCGGTTCTTGCTGCGTTCACCCTCTCATCTCCATGCATGCGGAGCTTGGACGTAACAGCGTAAAAAAAGTTTAGGTTTGGAGAGAGAGAAGATGCAATTACAAATCAACGCAAAATTATGATATAAAATAAAGTCTGATTTATTTGAAGTATATATTATATATGGTTACAATAGATGTGTGCGTGCGTGCGGTCGGGCGGGTGGGCGTATGTGTATCTCGTAGTTTGTGTACGCGGAGAAATGGCACGCAATCTAGCGCACGATGTTTCGGCCGGCGTGTCGCGACGCTGGACGCGGGGGCCGCGGAGCGCGTCTCTATGTAGCACAACTGATTACTTCGCGGAAACACGGATATACGCCAGTGGCACGTGACGTGAGCACAAAATGTGTTTATCCTCGATGCGTCGAAAATAATGCGAGATCTTAGAGACGGCGTTCGGCGGCCGAAAACTCTTGGCAGAGAACCCCTTGATTATTGTCTAAGTCGATGTAAGTTGCAATAATAACTGCAATCAACGATCGAGAACGCTCGACGAAGCGAAATATGCTTTACCCCAGGAATTTCCTCGTCGAGACAGCGGTGCAGCGAACGGCACTGGTCAGTGGCCGAGGACGCTTGGCGGAGCAGAGCTCTCTGTCGAACAGACGCGAATAGGAAAACCGGTCGGTCGCTTCGAGAACACTCGAAAATTGCATAGTACCGCTTGGTTTTGCTTCTGTCGACTTTTAAGACTTCGAATTGGGAAGAAATGAATTTTTTGTTAATACATTTTTCTAGTTTTATTTAACGAACTTGGGTCGCTTCGCGGTGTCTCTTTTTTTTTCCGCCGATCATCCCGATTTCCCGATATCTCTAGCGGGAAGAAGTCGGTTGGCGGTATTTGGCTGCGTTTGGAGGTTTCTGGCGGAGCCGCTGTCACCTGCGAATTATGTTTGAATTTGTTGAAAATAATCTCGGGCGCACTGCGCCCTCATTGCTTGCGAGTGATCCTAGGTCATTGCAGCGGCATCCGGCGTTGTTATGCCAGGAACGATGCATATGTGGGGTGCATCGTTACATCCTCGTTAAGTTTAGATTGGAGGACTTTTTTTCCTCTTTCAATGGATTTTTTTTGGACATCTCCGCCCGTAGTCTTCATCGGGTTTCCATCTCCTGATGTTTATTCAGCTTTCCTGTTTTGTCTTTGTTCAGGGTTTTTTTATCAAGGATGCTGTACGTGGTTATTAATGTTATAACTGCCTCCCAGATTTTATGGATGAGTTCGCCCTTTATGTTACCCGACCATTCAACGGCTTCGGCGATCATATCTATCGCTTTGATATCTACCGTCGCAATCACTTCCGAGGGCTGCCAACGTATCGCTAGGTCCAGTGCCTCGTCTAGCCTCCTCTCATTCTTCTTTGAGCAGGGCTTTTTGATGAGATCAGCCATAAAAACGCTGCTCTTTTTAATTTTACGGGCTGTTTTCTCCTTGGCTTTCCGTACTAAGGCCTCCTTGTGAATTTCCCGACGTGGATAAGGGCGGGACGACCCTTAGATCATATACTCTCTGTTATCCTTCCATCGAGTACCTTCACATTCACATTGGATAAAGCATCCCGTTCTTGTTTGGTTCATAAGTCCTTTACTTGCACATTCTTCCGCTTCCTCATCTAAGGAGATGGGAATGGAGTGCAACCTCACTTTCTTCTGGGAGGATCGCGTCACGTTGGAAGCAATAGAGGATATCGAGTCTTGCTCGCTGTCTTCCACCTCCTCTTTCCTAACTTTCTTCCATGTCTTCTTTTTAAAGGACTTCAGATCTTGTTTCTGTGTGCCCGACGTTCCTGGAACTAAGAGCAATGGGGGGGGGGGCATTGCGCCCTTAAGTTTCAAGACTACCCGCTCTCTCTGTTCCGACAGATATTCCTCCCAGTTCATCGACGTAGTCTGCTCACGTTCTGAAGCAGTACTTCACCATAGACGGGGCATCCCTCTGTTCAAAGTTCGAACAGCTATCCCGAGTTGAGGAGTTGAATCTGATCTCAGGCACGCAGACTCTAGACTTCCTATTTTTCAGGAAGGCTTCTCCTTTGGGGCTTGTTGGAGACACATTTCTCCATTACAGCCTAGGTTGTTCCCCTTGCCTTTATTGTCGTCAGGCCGAGCGGCTCAAAACCTCCTGTTTAATTTTGCAACAGTATCACACATATGTTGCCCTTTTTTAATCTCAGCTTTTTATGTTTTTCACACAGTTTCTAATATTACTACAATGAAGTTATTAATATTACTACACAGTTATTAATATTACTACAATGAAGAAAACATTACCAGTTTTGTAGAACATCAGTTATTATAAAAAAACCATGGAAACATTCCTATTGTTGACGTAATTGTAAATGTATTTTATAAATAAATAAACTGGAAAAATTTATCCCTTTTTAATAATAAATGTGATTGTGATTAATCAACAATAGCTAATTAGCCGAAAATGAAGTCTGAGAAGTTTTTGGGTCGCTGATTATGAATTTGAAGTCAAAATTAAAAAATTAAGAATGGCGGATCCAATATGGCGGACCCTTTGAAGCATACATTTTTCTTTAGAATTCAGTTGGAATTCGTTACTCGGGGATTTTCGGGGTCGCTGATTACGAATCCGACCTCAGATTTTCGAAATTAAAAATGGCGGATCCAAGATGGACCGAGAAGCAAAAAGTTACTTGATCGAGACGAAATTGGGTATTCGGGGGTTTTCGGGTTTTTTCAAGATGGCGGACAAAAAATTAAAAAATTAATTCTGGAGCTGTAAAATGGAGTCAAGTAAGTTTATCTGAGTCGCTCATTATGAATCTGAAGTCTAAATCTTTTAATTTTTTGTTTGCCATCTTGGATCCGCCATTTTTAATTTCGAATTTTAAAAATCTGAGGTCAGATTTGTAATCAGCGACCCTGATAACTCCCCATACTCAGTTTCGTCCCGATCAAGTAACTTTGCTTTTCGATCCGCCATCTTGGATCCGCCATTTTGAATTTCGAAAATCATTTTACTTCGATACTTGATAAATAAACTCGTATTTTAACATATAAATTCCCAGTATCTTTGAAACATCATATCTTAGAAATTATTAAGGTGCTTCTACATAACTTTCAAATCGCAAAACGTAGTTCGCAAACGCATACACAGAATGAAGATTTGCGTTTGTTTTTTCGTTGCATGCAGTTGGTTTTCATCTGTGTGTGTCTTGCGTACGATGATCGTCATTCTGCTTCAGCATTTGCGTATTACGTTTTGCGATTTGCGAATTATGTAGAATCGAAACTCTCTTAGTTGAGGTTAAAAGAAAATTTTTTAAGCTAATAAACTTTAAGACTACTTTTGCACATTTTTTTACGTCATAAGCAAAATTTTATAGGGAATTGAAAAATCTTTCGATTTAATTATTGGTACTTTTTACGTAAGTGTAGCCGAATCCGAGATATTTACATAAAACATTAAAAAATAAGTTTTGTTAAAAAATAACAGAAAACATTTTTTTAAGTATTTCGGAAACTATTGTATGGTCGTATGTGAATAAAAAACAATTTTGTAGTGAATTCAATAAAACCTTCAGTTTTTGTAAGAGGTATTTTGTACGTAAAAGTAGCCAAATTCGAGATATCTACGAAAAAAGCGTGTAAAATTGTTTCGTTCTCGAAATTATCAAAAATATTCTTTAAAAAAAAATTTTTTTTTAATTCTATCACGGAAAGTATTGACGTACGACCTTAAAAGAAAATGCAATTGTGTGTAATTTTGCCAGGTTTTTTTTTGATAATGATTTTTATTTTGATAAAATGAATATTTTTGCAGATATATAGTATTTTAAAAACCGCAATTTTTTAAAGCTGAAACGTTTTCCAAGTCAGTTGATGGTCAAGACTTTTAGTATGCTGTATATTATGTCATTTCGAACAACTTCTCGCAATCAAATTTTTTTATAGCAATTTTGCCTCCAAAAAATTTAATTTTTCTGAGCTACATATTAAATTTTTATGATATTTTATTTATTGAATACCTTTTTCGTTTTTTTCAGCAGAGAACGAACAGGGAATAGGTGATTGGTCAGCCAACTATAATTCATATACCGACTGTGGCGATGTTAATTCCGTACAAGTATGTTTATTTTAAGTTCGTTTATTCCTAGATTGATTTTTTTTCAATAGTTATAGCAAAACTGTAGCTGTAGGAACAGCTCTATGAAAGAATTGCTCATTTGTTAACCTGTACAGGACGGAAAAGCTGCTAATGATGCTAAAACGATGTCATATTTTGAGATAAGGAATACAATGAAAAATATAATAAATTATAAAAATCTTAATCAAGAATAGACCAGTGCAGATAGCATAATGTAGGTGAAAAATTAAGAACAGGTCGCCAGTAGGTGTAATCGGTAAAAAATAATGAGACGAATGATATATCCAAAATTCAAGCATTTTGTAGTGGGGGAAGGGGGTTGTGGGGGGGTTTTTAGGGAGTAAGAGTGGTTTTTCGCTATTTCCGGCGAAACTATGCCTCCGATCGGAAAATGTTGTGTGGCAATGTTGTAGATATTGAAAAGATCTACAACTTTTGTATATATAATTTTTGCACATAACCTCAAAATTTTCGAGATAAATTGAAAAAACCGGTTTTTTCGTTTTTATTTTTTTTCTTGTACAAAAAACATTTTTTTTTCACCATATTTGATGGAAACGTACCTTTTTATGGTCCAAACAAGCTGTAATTTTTCGGAATAAAAATATTCATTTTTTCGATGTATATTAATTAAAAAATTAATATTTTTATTCCGAAAAATTACAGCTTGTTTGGACCATAAAAAGGTACGTTTCCATCAAATATGGTGAAAAAAAAATGTTTTTTGCACAAGAAAAAAAATAAAAACGAAAAAACCGGTTTTTTCAATTTATCTCGAAAATTTTGAGGTTATGTGCAAAAATTATATATACAAAAGTTGTAGATCTTTTCAATATCTACAACATTGCCACACAACATTTTCCGATCGGAGGCATAGTTTCGCCGGAAATAGCGAAAAACCACTCTTACCCCCTAAAAACCCCCCCACAACCCCCTTCCCCCACTACAAAATGCTTGAATTTTGGATATATCATTCGTCTCATTATTTTTTACCGATTCCACCTAGCGGCGACCTGTTCTTAATTTTTCACCATTTCCATGTCTTTTCGAGCTAACTGCACTGGTCTAGAAATATTTGTAAAATTATAAAATTTGTAAAATTTAAAAAATAGATTCCCGCCCTCTAAAGGTTAATAAAAATTAAAAATAAAAACTTTAATTTCATATTAAGAAATTTTACGACTTATCTATTGAATATCATGATACATTTTAAGCATTACATGAATATTAATATAAATTTAATTAAATACCCATAATAACTTGTTAAATACTTTTGTTTAAATATATTTTACTTGTGCAGACAATTTATATATATCAAAAATAATTTAATGAATATTTTGAATTAGAAATTTTAGCATATAAAAATTTTTGATAGGATGAATTAATCAAAATATATTTAATCTAATAAAAATTGCATTAGATTAGAATTGCATTAGACTAGAAATACTTTTGTACAGTTACTTGCTATTACATTTTTTTTGTTCTATCGGAAGATTTTGTTTTGATAAAATAAACGAATAATTATAGTTGAGAACAAGGGTTCAGCACCGTTCTAGTCGTTACCGTTGATAATAAACAATTCCTCGCGCAACCATGACTACTGGGCAGCTGTTTCTCATCGCGCGCTTAAATTTGGTGATAGGTTGGGCTTATTTGGTGATTTTTAGTAATTAATTTTTCGTTTATTGTTGTGAAAGTCGCAAAATGATGCAAGACTTTTTGGTCGGATTCATAGTCAATTTTTGTATTTGAGACAGTCTTAAGATGTCATAAACCAAGAGCGCTGCATTAGCATCTTAAGATATTACTTAAGACAATCTTAAAATAAAACAGACTATAAATACTGTCCTTTGACTCAGTTTAGTGTGCTTGGTGTGCTCTACCTGCACACGAGCGTTGTGTCAATAATTAGGGGATTTTGGGATCGTGTTCGAAAATGCTATCCAAGTACCTTTAAGTATCCATCATTTTATCCTTGTTTAACAACGATATTCGTAGACAGTCGGGTAGTTTTTGAATGCAGCCTGGGGCGTGTTGGGATTCACGCTCGGATGCTCCCTGGGTGTTGTTCATGTTTAATGTTCGATAAACAATAAAGATGGAGTGATATCTGGGTAGCATTTGGGTAGGAATCTGAACATAGTCACTTGAATGTCCTTGTTTCATATTTATTATTTCATATTTTCAAATCTTATTAGCAATAAAAATCCATTAGCAATAATAATCCGGTTGATCATTTAATAAATATATATATTCCAGATTTACTTTTATAATATCGGAAAAATGAATATTGACTAATAAAAGAACTTCCTCAAGTGTCACTCTGATTTCGAGATGAAACTCTGATTTTGATTTCGCCTTTATCAGTAAAGTATCCATGCTTCGGGAAAAATCCTCAATCTCAATTGTTTTAGAGATATTGTGGTGAAGAAGAGTGACTTTTTCATGCACAAAATACTTTTTCATGCACGTTATACTTTCGTTACTAAATATACTTTCGTTAATAATAAACTGATGAAATTTGATACATTAGCATATGCCACAAAAAATGTCTTGCAATCATAGTCGCACGCACATAATCAAAGTTATTGTTCTTTGATACGCTGTCTTCAAGTAAGAATTATTTTTTTTTCAATGTGTACTTGATTTTTGGAAGTAAAAGTAAATAAAGTAAGTACTGTCCAAAATTTTTGTTACATTAAAGATATTTTTGTTACATTAACAAAATCCATACTTTTTTTGTAAAACTATTATTTTTTAACGAATTAAAATATAAAGTCTATTATATTAAACGAGCAATGTTAGGATGATCGATAAATAAAAACATATTTTATTATTACGATGACATTTTTACAGTTTCGAGTTTTATTATACTTAGGCTCAGTTTCACAATTCACGGTTAACTCTTAATCGAGGTTCAACTTAATTCTAGAATTGGAAAGAGATAAAAAACAAGTTGAGCCTCGGTTAAGAGTTAATCGTGAATTGTGGAACTGAGTCTTATCCCTCCTCAGCCATATATAGATTTAATTAACTTTCTATATCTTAATGAAATATCGCAATAGTTATGAGAATTTTATCTCACTTTCTGTTATAATTTTTCATTTTGTAAGAACACGCCAATAATGCTCCTTAATTAACAGTTATGAAGTCAAAATATTGTTAATGAAGTCCATTTTTCTTTTGGAAGCCAATTCTTCGATTACTAGCTAGAAATGGTGGAGTCAATTAATTAAAATCATCAATGTTCCAGAGTCAACGTACATTTACATTGCTTTTGACTCTGGAACATTGATGATTTTAATTAGATGACCATTTCTCGTCAATAATCGAAGAATTGGTTTCCAAAAAAAGAATTGGACTTCATTGATATACTTCGATTTTTTACAACAAAATGAAAGGTTATAACAGAAAATAAAATGAAGTTCTCATAACTATTGCGATATTTCATTAAGTTATAGAAAATTAATTGAATCTATACACGGCTGAGGAGAGTTAAATAAAGCTTGAAACAAATTACTACAAGAACAAAGGACTCTTAATTTAAACAACAATATCAAGAGTGTACAGGGCACTTAAGAGTCAGATATAACGAAAAATTTTTTTAAAATATAAAAACTCAAATGAGAAGTATATAATATTCTATAATTATTAAAAAGACATATATATATATATATATATATATATATATATATATATTATATATTTTAAACATGTTTCAGTTTCACGATTGAGCCTTCCTCAGATATGAAAGTCATATATGAACAGATGATGTTACATTAGTTGAACGCAGTCGAAGAGATAGATAAAATTATAAACATATTAATGAAGACCAGAGAGAGATGTTTTGTAGAGAAACGGAAATTACTCGCAAAACGGCTGAACCGGTTGTTTAAAATTTCCTGATGTTCTGGTGAAAAATCAAGTTAGAAACAAATTAAAAGAAAAAGAAAAATTCGAGTAAAAGCATCATTCTGGTAAAATGACTCACCTAATTGGCCATATTTTGAAATTTTGCATGTCGAGAAGATGCTTGTCAATTATTCAGCATCAGTGTGTTAGTTTATGGTGAAATTAATACCAATATCGCAGTGGAAAATTAATTACAATATAAAATTAACGATGTATATAGATAAAAATTATTATACGAAAAAAAATATTTGAAATGAGACACGTGTAAAAATGTATGTTACTTTTCCGACAGACGAATACTGACATATAATAAAATAATCTTGGTATTGCAAAATTTTGTTTGCTTGAAACATTCTATAAAAATGTCATCGTAGAATAATAAAACATGTTTTTGTTTATTGGTCACCTTAATGTTGCTTGTTTAATATGATAGACCTTGAATTTTAATTTGTTATTGCTTAGCAGTTTATACAAGCGTGTAATAAAAATTTTAACTATTATTTTTTGTTAGTTTACATATAAATAAATAAATTGTAACACTTCGTATGTGCTCTTTTCTTCTAACATGACATTCCTCCTACTTGAAGATAACGTATCAAAGAACAATAACTTTGACTGTGTGCGACTGTGATTGCAAGCATGAAGACTGTGATTGACTTGTGTTGCAAAGCATTTACTGGTAAAGGCGAAATTAAAATCAGAGTTTTATCTTGAGACATCAGAGCGACACTTCGGGAAATTTACTTGTAAAATATGAATTTTTAAGACAAGAAAAGACATACATATTTTTATCAATTATGTTTGATAAGCATGCTAATTAAGTAACTGAATAATAATTTGCAGTGTACATTTTGTTAAATATTTTCTTATATAATTTTTGTGTTGAGTTACACTATAGTAGTATGATTCATAAATTCTCAAATTTGGAACACACTTTTGTTTTTAACAGAGTATGCCATTACAAAAGTAAAGGGTAAATATGCCGAATAGGAGAGGCAGTTCCGATGACCTTGACCGACATATGTTGTCAAGATCATGACTGAGTGATCTCCGCTAGGTTTTAATTGTCACTTATTCGTTAAAAAGTTATTCGTTAAAAAGTTATTAACAAAAAAAATTCATTAATAAAATCTAACTTTTGGACACAACTGCGCTCCATGAAACAAATTCCCTGCTTTAACAACGCAAAATATTTTCTTATATAATTTTTGTGTTTTTAGAACAGACAACTTGGCGAGAAAGTAACTTAGCGATGGGAGAAATTCGCTTCGCGTGGAAGTCGTGTGCCTCTTGGCAGAGGGGAGGTGGGATGGGAGTCGCTTCGCGTGGAAGTCGTGCGCTTTTAAGTAGGGGGAGAAATGGGATGAGAGTCGCTTCGTATGGAAAGTTGTAAAATATATTTTAAAGCCGAGAATTTGTGTTTTATATAGTATAACAAAAGAGATATCATTTTACAAACTTCTTTTGTTAATAACTTTTTAATGAATGACGAGCGACGGCTAAAACTTGGTGGAAGTCACTCAGAGTCATGATAACATATGTCAAAGTCAAGATCATCGGAGTTGCCTCCCCTATTCGGCACATTAGCTAAGTAAAGCGTGTTTTATTAGAAGGAGAATATCATGCAATAAAGAGTAGTCTGGTTTATTGTGATTATTTTTGTAGTTCATTAAATACATAGTCTAAAGACACTAAAATAATAATAATAATAATAATAATAATAATAATAATGATGATTTTATTGATATGTGATATAAACAGAATTGAACAATAGTAGACAAAGATACAACGTACACATACGCGCGCGCATATAGGATGAGTCTGGTAAAACGTTTACTATGTTTTTTGAAAACTGTTAAGAACATGGGAAGACATCTTTTATCAAAATTGTAGTATAAATTGGGAGACATACAGGTCATACTTGTATGACCTTGAATAACCTTAAATGTTCTTGGTTTTTTATTATCAACAAGAAAATTATTTTTAATGGGGAGAGATTATTTTTTAGTCATTCTATGTATTCTATGAAGTAATGAGCTGTGTTTGGTAATGTGAATTGTATATAATAATTGCTTGTCAAGATTACGTTTATTATGCTCACTTTATTCTTACAACTTAAATGAAAAATCGCTATGTCGATTTTGCTACTGTCGGGCTTGCCAACCTAACTTTATGAACTAGAATAATGAAGAAAAGAACGGGAACATTCATAATTCAAACGCCAATATACTTCCTATCTTGAATCAAGGATGTTTTAACATTAGCAAGAAATGAACGAACAGAATAAGTAATGAACGTGTCACATATAAAATACTTAATTAGTAATATAGAAAATTGACTCAAAAAAATTACTGAGGAAAATGATAGTAATGGTAGCGATCGATTAATAAATAATTTAATTGCCAATTTTGGATTGATCATTGTGCTCCATGCTGGGTTAAATATAATCCACATCATTTGGCGTTGCTTTCTATCGGCAAAGGGTACAACTTTATAGTGACACGACGAATCAACTCTTTAGCGATTCGTATAGTGCGCATGTTATTGAGTCTATTTCAGGATGCAATTTGATGACTACCAAGGCGCCAGCGTAAAGGAGGTAGATGGTTATCAGCATCAAATCATTTACTTTGAGCGTCCCTTTATTCATCTTCCACTTGGACATTGTAACTCGGAAATGAACTCTTTGAATCAATGTTTCCAAAAATTCTATTGAATCTGCTATATTCACTGATATCGAGACAGATGAGATTTCTTGATATCAGTTACATCCAGGCACGGTTATTAAAGTACGTCCGACGAGAAAGTGGCCGGAGTTAATAGCTGCAAGTCTAAAGGGTGAGAAGATAAGGGATACAATGAGTAAATTAAGAATTGACTTTATTTGTACCAACAGGCTGTACAGCTTCTTAAACGTCGATAATGCGTCTTCTCTGACACGTTTCAGATAGTGTTTGGTTGATTTTACGTCCGTCTCTCAGATACAGACGTAAAATGCGGTGTCCTTCAAAATGCGGTGAATACGATGGAACAAAGTTCCATTAGCAAGTCCTATTAATATGGATCTACAATAGGTTTTAAGCCGTAAGAAATTGACCAATTACAAATGAATGCGAGAAGAATAATCGACTATGATTCGTCCACTGTTTGTGGTTTAAGATGTTAAAAACCTATTATAGATCCGGGCTTAACCTTTTCGGACATCAGACGGCTTTGCAATTCGTTTTCATTTTCGATGAGAAATTCTCCAAATTGGCGTAACTCAGAGTGTAACTCTAACGAGGCCGGTACCATTGTCTGATAATATCTTACCAGACATATCTTGATGTGCTACGAATCTGCGCAGGGCTAGTATGAAGCATTCCGTCGTGAAGTCGGACATCAGTTCCAAGTGGATGGTCAAGCAAATGAATAAGCAGATGTAAGATTTATAAGTCCTGCTACTTTGTTCTTTATGGTCCTTGTTGCTAATGGTTTCGGCGTAATCCACACCCGTGCTATGAAAAGCTGGGACCAGGGTAATACGATCGCGCTGTAGGTCAGCCATCTGAGGTACAATTGTTCAAGGCTTGCTACGAAAGCATCTGGCACAACCTGATGAGGAGTTATTGAACGCATGAGTTGTCCAAGACAAGCTTATTTGTGAATCGCTTCCATTCGGAATGTAATTCCGTTGGGAGTGGGTCCTTCCATGACAGTTTCAGTCTCTACAATTGCTGCAACATGATCTTCGCAAGTATGATACTAGGGCTGAGAAGGCCCACGGATTGAATAGCTATTAATGAGGTGGTGGATGAAAAAGTTATTAATGACAAGAGCGCTTTCGTTTACGATTTAATATCGGATTTTATATCCACATGGTATACTAATTCGTCTTTCACTGATAACTGATTCACGATAGTCCTAGCCTTTTCATTGCTTCATTTTCCTCGAGTTTGACGAGATTATGATCCTCCGCAATTTGATCCTCCAATATTTGCAAGTATTTGCGGATCCATTTTCGTAACTTAAAGCATCCAGATGCTAAGATATGCGATATGTCTGTTGAGAATTGAATTGCTTTTTCCCGAGTCGAAACTCCGAATAATAAGTCGTCGACATAGTACACAGAGTGTTGTATAATGCCAGCTGGTTTAGAAAAGATTTCTTAGTGCTTTTTGACCAGAATAGGCATCGGATGGCGAGAAATGCGCTGGAGGCCATTCCATGTGTAATAGTATTTAATTGATACGTGATGATGGAATTTGAATAGTTTTCCCGCCTTTAAAGAATATGCTGAAGTGCCCGTTGAGAAGGTTCGATTAACACTTGGCGATACGTGATAGCTGTGTCTGCGCCTACTATACTACCTGAAACTTAAAATGATTGATAAGAGATCTTGTTGGATGGTTGGCCTAACCTTTTGCAGATTATTAATTGATACGCTAATTGATATTGATGCGGAGGCATTAAAAACAATGCGCAGCTTTGTTGTGACTACTTTTTTACCGCGTGAGACAGGTAACAGGTTGGAATCGTGTGATTATCGTCTATGACCCTAGTTATGTGACCAAGCTTTTCATATCTGCGCATGAAAATTGTAATCACTTCGCATCTCCTCATTTTTTTGCAACTTTCGCTCCAATGATTTGAGACGCCGCTTTGCTATTTCATGAGAGTCGCTTAACTTCTGTGTTGATGCCTTGAATGGTATGCTGACGATGAATCTGCCATCGATGTTTCACTTGGTAGTTTCTGCGAAATGTAGTTCACAGCTTGCTCTTTAGATGAAAGGATGAGTCTCGGCGGAAGTTCTTCCACCTTCAAAAACCGCTCTAGATAATGCGAGATGTTATTTCCGTTGATGGCCAGATGAAACTTCACGTCTGATGTCGGTTACCCGTCTGTTTCTCAACGGTAGCTTTCCAGCAATAATATATTCCAATTTTGTCTTACACAAATATGGATGCCCCGACAGCTCGTAGCAGATTAAATCACAGAACAAATCGATTCCGATCAGCAGATCGATTTTCTTTAATTTATAGAAGTTGGGGTTTGCAAGTGAAACATCTGGAGGAAACGTTCGTTTTCCGGAATTTTGACGGTTCGTTGGGCAAACATGCGGTGATTTTAGGAACTACTATGAACATGAGTTCTTTAAAGACGCTATGTATGTATGATTGTCGCCTTTGTCATTTCCAAAATCTTTGTTTCGACTTGATTTATATCAGTTAATAGAAAATATCCATTTTTGCAGTGCGAGGTCCTAACTTGCTGCATAAATTGACAGTCATGAAATTGGATTATGAGACCGAATCTAAAAGTATATTACATTTATGCTTATCCGCCTCTGCCGATAACGATTGCGGTGGGTAATACGCGGTGAATCGGCTCCTTGGTCGGGACGTGAGTTAATACGATTTCCTTTGCCTTGTCGTTAGCTCCTTGTCTCTTGAGAGCTTGCTCTTCATCTTCATCTTTTCACTATTCAACCTCTCCTAGATCTAGGAGGAGATGGATCTTATTTTCCACATTTGCAGCATTTCTACAACTTGCAATTTATTGTTATATGACCAAGCCTTAAGGGACCATCCTAAAGACCATCCTAAGACGATTAGTCATATTGAAAATAGCACTTGCACGATTTACGTATCATTGACACATCATATATCTTACGCACGCCACACACATACATAAATTTTCGTACAACCATTACGTTTTAATTAGACGGCTAAGTTCAAGAACTCCATATTGTTTCTTCATGCAAACTACTAGTCTCTGTGGACTAGTATTACTTCGTAAGTACGGATTGCACAGCTTTTGTATGAAGTAAATGTTGTCACAATATGACAGCTTTGCACCGCCATATTGGATTAAGAAAATTAAAGATCTCAATTTCGAAATTTTTTGTCATTCTCAGCATAGACTCCATCTCACAGACACGTATTAATGTGTATGCTTTCATTCTGAAAAAGGATTTTCAAATCAATAAGAGAGAAAAAAAGTAATTGTTAAATAAAAATTATATGGTTTAATCGGTAATACAGACGATTTTAGGATCTCTTTAACCAGTTTAAACATGTCTTCTTTGTCTTTGCTTGTTTTATTCGCGTGTTTACCATTTCTAAGAATGACTTACGAGCAAACAATGCATGCTCGTCTCCACACAACATACAGCTTCTTTTGAAATAATAAAAAGTAATAAAGATTGTGGGAGTCAACGAAATTAATAGTGCGATTATCTTATATTTATTAAATTTATTCCATAAACTTTGATGTGATTTCGATGAACGCAATCATAATATAATAGAATTTTGACGTTTCGACTCCTCTTTGAGTCATCTTCAGAATGAATTGTCGATTAGATAACAAATTCTTGTGCAGTAATCAAATTTTCCATGTAATGTGTAGGTTTCCTAACAGTTGATAGACTATTGGAATCATAACTGAATACGAATTGAAGAACACACACAATACAATTACAATTATTTTATTTGCCAATTACAATTATTTTTAAAAGATAGTAGTCCTATACTTACCATATATAATATAAGCGCCACAATCCATTACACAATTAAAATTACATAGATAATGAACATTTTTTTTGTAGCAGACAGATCATACTTATAAAATAAAATAAAATTTAAAGATTATTAAATTTCAAGATTATCGTCCTAATAAAAGTATCCGTCTTGACACAACGGTTTCTAAGTAAAGACTGCGAATACTTGTTTATAATTTGGACTAATGTCACACATTGAAGTCAAAGTATAAAGTTAAAAAACATAATATTTAATCATTATTGGAAAACATAAAATACGCAGAGTCTTACTTTTCCATGTCTGTGAATTTAGACCATTATGTTGTTTGATGTGCAACATTTCTGATATTATTATAGTTGCTTGTTAAAAATTTTTTCGCGGAGTCCAATATTTCCACCTCATTCCATCGAAATTCATGGTTGTAACGCATTCTATGTTTTCTTATAACCGACTATGATGATGTGTTTCTTTTTATACAATTATAGTATTCTGATATTCTGGTTTGTAATTTCCTACCCGTTTGATCTACATATGACGCGTCACAATTACAATTTATGCATTTATTAATGTGGTAAATCACGTTTCTCTTAGTTGAATTCGGAAGTCTGTCCTTATGTGTTTTAATGAATTTATTTAACTTATTAAGACTAAAAAACGACATTTTTGTACATAAGTTATTGATAATTCCTCTAAATTTATTTAAGATGTTTTTTATGTATGGTATAGTGAACCAAATGATTTTTTATTTTTCATTATTTTTATTTTTCTGTCGTAAAGATTTATTTATTAGACATTTTAATCGGTTATTTATAGTGTTTATAGTGTATATAGTATTTATAGTATAGTTTTTAAAAAAAAAAATTGATTGGATAGTCATTTTCTAATAAAATTTAAACTATGAATTCCAGATTCTTCTGATGAAACCTTGAATTATAGTAGAAAGGTTCTGTCTACCAAACTTACTATCATTTCTCTTTTTTGGCATGGGTGCTGGGAGAGATAATTTAGATATCTACCAGAATATGTACTTTTATGAAACCAATCAAAAGTGATTATTCCATTGTCTATAACGATCGTCGTGTCTAAAAAGTTAATTTTTTTATTACTTCAATTGTAAATTGTAGTCTATAATGATAGGCATTAAAATATTTAATGATTATATCAATTAACATGATAGATCACAACTGTGATCATGTCATCAACGTATCGAAAATAAAAAGGTAATGGTAAATTCATTCTCCCAAGCGTCATTCTCCAAGTCTTTCATAACTAAGTTTACTATGATTGGTGACAAAGATGAACATAGGATACTAAATGTCTATAATATTGATTGTCGAAGATAAAATATGTCAAATCGAGAACAAACTAAACTGCCCTCAAGAACTCTTTTTTGGAATGTCATAATCCTGCGATATCAATTCCTTTGGTTACGCTAGCGTGTGAGAGCGTTATTGAGTTGTCTTGTTTGTTTACTGATCGCGCCGGCTGCGCTTCACATGATGCCTTTACATTCTTGTTTGTCTTCTCTAATAATAATTGACATCGTTTCTTTAAGAAACTTTGTATGTTGGATAACTCGTCCTGTTCTAAGATTTCCTTCTCCCATTCATTTTTGGAGGCTGTAATGAGTTTGTCTGAAATCAAATGTATTAATAGACGATCTTATTTCTCTACAGGTTGCTCTCTAACGCGCGCATGTGGTCCCGCATAACTTCTATCAATTTCCGCAGAGAAATCACTTATGACTTTTCTTTGTCAATTTCGGGTATTCGACAATTCCATTAACATGTTTGTGCATTATCAGACTTTTGTTTTGATATCTCTTAATCACTAGTTCCCATATCACTTCATAGTTGGCCCCTGACACGTCAAGTCCGTCGAATGTTTCATGTCGTCAATGTTTCACTTGATAGAGATCCCTGTAAATATTGGAATTTCGCAATTGTATCTATTTGTATGTCTGCATGGATAAGCGATTTGAACATATGAAATTTTAGTCGATTGTGAAATTTTAGTCATTTGTTGTACGCTCCGTCAAACTGCGGGAGTTTCAACTGGAGAAGTTTAATCTTACGATGCGCTGTAGCTAACTTTTGTGATGTTTGATCCAATTCCGCTCCGTAACTCTCATTATTGCTTGTCTCAGTTTTTAGATTAAGGAGTTTTTGTACTTTAGCCATTGGTCGATAGAAATTCACCTTGAATTCAGCTGTTTGTGTAAAACATGCCTGTACCGCGCCATCATTCACTAACTATAAGATTTCTCTTTGGCACGTGTCATTAATCTACGATTAATTCCTTAATTCTATCAAGTTGCTACTTTAAATTTATGATTTTCTACGTTGTTGCGATTGCATTCTAGTATCTCTAAAAAAATTCGGAATAATGTGAGTTTTGCTTTCATCGCTCCTCGTTGGCGATTAAAACTTCTCATTCTTGCTGTCGTTAGCTGCGTTGAATGATTATAAACAGAGGGACAGAATGTACAGTGCTCTATTTACCAAGTGAACCATGTTACGTTGATTGCATCGCTCATCCGTTTTTTTCTTAAACTGAAAGCATAATAGGCACAGGCAATAGTAACAAGGAACAGGGAATAACAAGCCGTCTAATCAGAGCTCTTTAAGTATAATATTGAACTTCGTTGGAAGTTCAATATTATACTTAAAGGCTTGTTATTATCTGTTCCTATTGCTTGTGCCTATTATGTTTTCAGCTTTAGACTTTTCTGTGGGCTGTCCTAACCTTATTTGTTTTTGCCGAGTGCGCTCGTTATGCTTTTCCTCGTCGATTCACTGCTTACGCGGACTCTTTGTGATTTGTGCTCGAAATGCGTTGAGGTACTTATTCTTCGTTTGACCGTATTATAATCTTAATGTATCGTTTTGCGTTGTGTTCCTACGCTCACGTACTCGTACCTCCAGATTTTTTTTCTTGTGTGAATCTATCCTATCCGGCTATCATACGGATCAAATATGTGTTTTCTATTGGATGACACAAGTCGACACAAGTTGACACAAGCATTATTCTAATCTTGTTGATATTCAGAGAGTGATAAAGATAGAATGACACTTGATAGGGTCGACTTGTGTTATTAAATGGAAAGCATCCAATGTTTGGTAATGTGAACTGTATACAGGGTTCTTAGAACTCGCATACCATCAGTTACCATCGTATTTTCCTTGAAATTCTAAGATGAAAAGCTCTCTACCAAAAAGCGATCCGAGTAGAATTTGAATGGTAAGATATTGAAGTTAACGAATTCCACGCGCGCCCATTCGTTAACTTCAATATCTTATCATTCAAATTCTATTTATCGGATCATTTTTTGATACAAAGCTTTTCGTCTTAGAATTTCACTCAGAATATGTTGATAACTGGCGGTATCTACGTGAGTTCTGAGACATCCTATATAATAATTGCGTTGAATGCTTGTCACGTTTGTTATGCTTACTTTGCTCTTACAAATTTAAATGGGAAATCGCCATGTCGATTCTGTTACTGTCGGACAGATTGGGCTTGCCAACTTAATTTTAGCATGAACTTGAATAATGAAGAAAAGAACGCGAGAACATTTATAATTCAACAAGTATACAAAGAAGAGCATAAGAAACCACAGCACAAGTTGTAGTTTGTGATATTTAATTATTATTATATTAATTAAAACATTAAACATTTCGGCCACAATCTGGCCATCTTCAGTAAATTCATAATATTCTTAAGACGCAGAGTTACATCTAGTTGGCATTAAATTCAACCGTTGTATGTTATGATTATATAAACGTGTTCATTTCTATGAGAAGATGCTTCGTATAATAATGTTAAAACGCCCAAAGTCATATCACGAAAAGTGTAGAACAAGAATTTCCAGATTCTAATTTAAAATAAATTTGTATATCATTAATATCTTTTAATCGGAATATAAAAGAATAGAATCGTTACCTGTTTTACAGCAAAAAAATATAGCGATGAATCTCAAGTATATCCTTTGCACAGATAGAAATTTGTCGTAACATTGTGTGTTATTATTAGTCATATCGTATATTTTACCACTATTTATATATATGAGTCAACAATTTGGAAAGTTCTAGAATTATTTATTAAATGAGAGAGAGATCTTTCTTTAGAAGAGGAAGATAAACATCAGGCAAACCTTCCGTGTCACTTTGTTTATTGATACTACTTGTTTGGCCTTTTATATGTATCATTTCAGAAATTTTTCTTTTCATTAATGATTGTTCTGTATCTAAAATTCTTATGTTATCCCAATCCAATTCATGCATCTCATTCAACCGGTGATGTGAAACCACTGATATCTCGGAAGTGGATTTTTTTATGTGCGCCTTATGTTCTTTTATACGAGTTTTTAATTTCCTTTTAGTTTGACCAACATAAGACGATTCACAATTTAAACAATTAATTTTGTAAACAACTCTACAATGGTCATCCTTAAGCAAAGGATCCTTTCCTGTCTTTATAAATGTATTCAATTTATTCATAGGTTTATAAGCAATATTAAAACCATGAATGTGTGAAAGTTTTTTGAATTTTTCCGATACTTTGTTTAAGTATGGTATCGTGAAAAATTTTTTCTTTGAATTCGCATTAGAATCATATTCATTATTATTTTCTTCGCGATTTTGATCTAAATTAGTTCTATTCTTCAATGTTTTTATTTTATTTTTAATTGTTGAAAATATGAATTTAAGAGGATAACCATTACTTAAAAAAAGTGTGAATTAAATCAGAGATGTTTTTTTCATGAAATTTAGGATAGGATAAAAGCAAAATTCTATCAAATTGCCCAATGATTACTCTCCTTTTATGTACTAACGGATGATTCGAAAAATAGTTTAAATATCTTCCAGAATTGGTAGGTTTTTTTATAAATATCAAAGATAATAAAGATAATCCTTCTTGTCTCATTAATTTAACGTCTAGAAAATTAATGCCGTTTTCATCGCCAAAGTCAACAGTAAATCTAAGGCTTTTATGATATGAGTTAAATAATTCCAGAACTCCTTTTCTTTATGCACAGCTAACACAATGTCATCCACATAACGGAAATAAAAAGACGAGATAATATTATTCGCAGTAATAATTTCTTGTTCTAAGTCTTGTAAAACTATGTTTGCTAATATAGGGGATAAAGGAGAGCCCATTGGCATGCCAAAAATCTGTTTAAATATTTTTTTATCAAATTTAAAAAATGTAGAGTTAATTAAATCATAAATTCTACACTTTTCGTGATATGACTTTGGGCGTTTTAACATTACTGTACGAAGCATCTTTTCATAGAAATGAACACGTTTATATAATCATAACATACGACGGTTGAATTTAATGCCAACTAGATGTAACTAAAAAAAAAATGACATCAATAGAAATAAAACCTATCTTTTGGTTGTCACGAATCATGTCACAATCACTTTTTGATTGGAATAACATTCAAATATTAGACGTAGAACGTAACTACAATAAAAGACTAACATTAGAAATGATAAACATCAAGCGACAAAAGAATGAAATTAATTTAAACAAAGACACTTAGTTCTTCATATTTTTGTTATTTGATCGATCACTAAAAGCCTATAGCTAAAAATAATACATTTTCATTACGACGATTAATACCGCAGCATGAACATCGACTTATACAATATATATATTATATTTATTTAATTATCGTCGTTTCGTCTTAAATTTTAATTCACGAGAAAAATAATTTGCGTTACAACTATAGTGTTAGGACCAATTTGTATTTGATGTACTCCTCAAATCTCGCAGCAATTCCTATAAGTTTTTTAATATTTTTCGACTCTAATATTCATTTATTATATTTAAGATCAAATATCGTTGACCATTCAGCTTATTAATTGGTTATGGGAAATTTGATGTCGAAGTGTAATTACAGGAAGATTTTTATGGATTTTATGTAATACATTCACTGATAATGGCTAAGAAGTTAGCCGAAACGTTCGACAAATATATTATTTATAGAGGATTGTTTTAGATCAATCGAAATAAACGCGCAATTATTACAGCGCTGATTCCTAAAGGCCCATTTGTAATTTGATAATTGTTTTAATATAAGGAATCTTATTTTATTGTAATATAATTATAATTTATATTTACGCTTATAATTTTTATATTTATAATTATTTCAAATAATAATCAAATAATCTTTGTATAATAATATCAACATAATATTAAAAATAATCTTTAAAATTTATCGATTTTTCTTTTTTTCATCCTTTGAAGAGCCATAGAGATTTTTCTTATCAACGTTACTGTAAAAATATATTAAGTATAAAAAAGAATCATATTTTTTTATGTATGTTTGTTTAATAAATGTTTGTTGAGGAATTGAACAAATGTTGATATTATGAGTATTCAACAAATGATTATAGGAGAGACAGCCTAATCCAAATAATCCCATGGAGTACTGTTCAACTGTACCACCTTTGCAACAGTTAGCTGGCAGTTTGCCGCCACCACCAGCGGTGATGGTACCTGTGGGTGTTCTAAAAAGAGAGGGTTCAAAACATCGTGCAGAAGGACAAAAATCTGTAATATTTAGTGATGGTAGGTAATCATTATTTATAACATATTAATATTATTGTTTTTAATTCTTTTTTTTCCTTCTTTTTTTCTTTTTTTCTTATTAATGTTAATTAAATTTGAAGTAATTACCTCTATTTTACAATAAACCCAGATAGAACCAAGCCTGTCGAAAATAGAATTTAAAGTATTTAAAATAATCCGTTAAAGGACTTAGAGCAAAAGCAAGATGTATGCTATTATTATAAATAACAAAATATTATATTTACAAATCAAAATACATATGTTTCGACTTTACATCAAGTCATTTTCAATGTTCAAACTAAAGCAACAACGCACACATTGTTGTTAAAATAATGAGGTTTTTATAATTTATGCGTTAAAATTTTCTGTAATTTGTATGTCATTGTTTTAAGGAGATGTTAGTTTGAACATTGAAAATGACTTGATATAAGGTCGTATGTATTTTGATTTGTTAAATATAACGTTTTGTTATTTATAACAATAGCGAAGTACATCTTGCTTTTGCTCTGAGCCCTTTAATGGATTATTTTAATTTATTTTATTGATTTACTTTTTATTTAAAGTATTTGCTATATACTATGTCAGCAGAATAGCAACAGAATTGATCTATTGCTTAGA
>JAANIC010006515.1:434078-497403 GCA_017607545.1 Acromyrmex charruanus
ATACACCCTATGGAATAACTAGTTGAAGGAAATGTGACAGAATCTGCTAGCAAAACTGAATGACAGACTGACAAAAGAAACAAATCTGGAGTATATTTTGACAGCAAATTATTGACAGAAATTTAATAGATCTGTCAAACGAGATGCGGTTAAATTATTAATAGAATCTGTGTTGTGACTAAATTGTACTTGCAGGACTGCCGCCAGGTGATATCCGTTTATTTCTTGTATTTAAAGTTTGCCGGGTCCTCTATATAGGATATTTTGCATAAATTGAAAAATGGTAGATAATTTCTTGACTGAGTTTAATCCGGTTTACCTCATGCTCATGAGAGGTGGTCCTGTAGATCTGGGGCACCTTGTATATTAATATCTTTTAATAAAACAGTTATTTCCTTAGGCGAATCTGTTTAGTTTCTGACGACAATCTGCTATTAGATCTTGTGGATTGTGGACAAGTATGTCACCAGTTTTGCTCTAATTTGTTGACAATTTACTAACAGACTGTTAACATTTTGTTACCTGAGAAATATACACACATACGAGAGTATTTGAATATTTATATTTTTAACATTTAACGAATGAAATATGTATCAAATTGAAGCATTTAAAATAATGTATCAAGAGATGCGGTATTGTCTCATGCCAAATATAATTAGCACGAGACCGTGTCTTTACGCGAGCCGGCGAATTGCAAGCACCCAAGATTATCGAATCTTTCAGTAAACGGCTGAATCGATCCTCTTCTGAGTAATCTCAATCGATAATTTGAGTTTATATTATATAATAAAAGTGCTTTTATTTTTTACGTACCCTACCCTACGTATACTACTCTACGAACGGAGATATCGCATGAGAAAATTCGAAATATCAAAATGTCACATTAAGATTATCATCGCCTTCGGAAATGTCCATTTCACATTTAAAATACTGCAGATGGCACTCGTCTGTTGCGACATTACTTATTTATGGTTCCGCTAGGACTGTATCGATAGAGAGTTAGATTGCTGTCATTTATGGCATCGCTTCGTGAAAATATATTGTTATCATAATAGCCACAGCACAAACTTTTGCATAAGCCACCGCACAAAAACATTCGTAACGCTTTACGTTATGTTAAGTACTGACCTTAAACTTAAACTTGTCCGTAACGGTAAACTTACATGAATACACAAAGAAAATCGTAACGTAACAGTCTTATACATCATTGTATGAATGTATGTACAAGGTGTAATAGCCACATACAGGTTAGTATGACGGGTTGTTTATTCATACAGGTGCGCGCGTTTGTTCACAACTGCGTAGACTTAATCACTGCGTCAGTATAATTACGCGCATATCTTTTTCGCATATAAAGTTTGTAATGTCCGAAGTTTTGATATTATACATTTGTGACGGATTTCCGTAACAGTTCGTTAAAACAGAAGTTAAAGTGATGATATAGATTATCTATCTATTTCTGATTCTATAGCGTGCAACACCTTTCAGTTTTCTTCCTAAATAGGGCTATCTCTCATACATACGTCCGTACATATGATACAGATTATAAAATGAATTTTATTAAGAAAACCTCAGGTGTTATAGCTTTGTTATTACGAGAAAATTTTTCTATAATAATCGATTATAAACTAAATTATAATATAAATTATATGTTATAATTTTATTACTTAAATTATTTTTTGCATAAAATGTTTATGCACAGTACGAAAGTCATCAGTTAGCACATATATGCAAATTTAAATATCGCTAACCTAACAAATTTGATCCACTGTAAAAATAATGATTAAATGTAGAAATGATCATTAATGAATAGTAACCCAGATCAATAATTAAACGAGCTATGATTAGATGTGACAATGTAAAATTTATTTTTTTACAATATAATTTTCCAACGATACAGTTCGACTATACTTATAAAATATTCATGAAGCAAATACACATAATATATCTTAATGAGTTAGCAGTTGTCTATTGCGATTGCAAAGTAAAAAACTCAGAGTCGGATACTGTTTACATGATAAAAGATTTTGATTGCAAGAGAGTCATTAAACGCATCATTAATCGTATTTAAACTCTCTTACAATCAAGATCTTTGCTTCATGAATATTTTATCTAACAATAGGATTAAGAACGCACGTACAACCATTTTATATAATTTGACATCAATCTACATCTGTGATTTTACTGGAAACTTTCTTTTACTCATACTAACTACCCTTTCTCGCTGTTAATCGACGAATTGGTTGGATTCATCATTACTATGTTTTATTGTTCGACGAATTGACTAAATATAATATGGTTGCATTTATACTGACTATTGAAAATCGAAGTTGAGATGATCCTCTAAATATGTTAATTTAATTTTTGTTATATGGGGTAATTATATTTCTGCGACTGATGAGGAGTATACTAAATATAGTCGAAACGTATCGTTGGAAAATTATATTGTGAAAAAATAAATTTTACATTGTTACAATTATAGCTCGTTTAATTGTTGATCTGGGTTACTATTTATTAATTTGTTTGAAAATTATACGAGCGTTAAAGAAATATTTTTAATATAAAGATTATGCGTTTCGCGGATTTCCTTTGCGTCCAGATCCATTCTTGCAATGCCAACGTTTCGTGAATTTTGCAGTCCACTTCATCAGCCTGAGCTGTTCCTCCAGATCGTTCCTTTTTTATATTACTACTTATTGGAGTGATAAGGGGAAAAAAGAAAATTGTGGGGGAGAGGAAGGTGGAGGAATCGGTCAGTCTTCAATAACCTGATTTTCCATATTTTATTTATGTTGTAGCCATTATCTCTATTTAGATTGTTAGGGTATTTTTGTACCTCTATGGCTTCTCTATACTTTCTTGAAAAGTATGATGTAATGTTGGCTATTGTGGTCGTTTTGTCAAACAGTATTTGATGTCCTGTGTCGATGTTGTGTTCTGATAGTGCTGATTGCATGACGTGTTTTAGTCTGACATCACGTTGGTGTTCTTGTATCCATAGGTTGACCATTCTCCCAGTTTCTCCAATGTATACTTGCCCGCAGGAACAAGGTATTTTGTATACTCCTGCGGAGCTGAATGGAGGCCTTTGATCTTTAGGATTTCTAGATTATCTGTTTGAGTGGCTTGAAGACAGTTCGGATATTGTGTTTGTTTAATATCCTGCCAATCCGATCTGTTGTTCCTTTGACATGCAGAATGGATAAGATCCTTTCGTCTGATTGTGTGTCAGAGACCGTTATCTTGTTTGCATTTTTATTGTTTACTTGTTTGTTTTGATTATGTCTTTTTTGTCTGTTTTTCTGTAAAGCTAATTTTAAGTGATTGAGTTCTGTTTGTAGATGTTCTTTGTCAGAGATGGTGAAAGCTCTATTTTCAAGAATATTATCAAAAAATAATTGTATTTCGACATTTTCGAATTAGAATCTTCGTTTCAAACTTATCTCCAGAATACGTCCTTAAGAGGAAATGTGGTAGTTGTGAAACACCTTGTATATATTGTAATCGTGCTGGCGAGCGACGGTACAACTTCGTTGCGTGCTCCTTGATCTCCTCTTACTTAAATATTTTTGCATTCGAAAGTGTTATATCTCGACAGATTGTTTCTACTAATATCAGAGCTTCTCAAAATAAGTTGGGCGAGAGATCGTGCTACTCTTTCAATAATCTTTTCTACTTTCACTTACAATTAATTCGCAGGGGTGTATCATTAAAGATGGGAAAATTGTCGCAGGGCGAGAGAGGTAGGCGGCAAGAATCACACACAAAGAAATAATGAAATAAAGATTATATTTAATGACGTTTTATATGCAATTTCCGAAGCTTCGCTCCCTCCGCTGGACTCGATATAATCTACTTCCACGAATGACAACGACGACTTCTAACGCCGGGCGACAACCGTACTTTAGATTACGAGCTCTTACTTCTCTCCGCAGTCACCTTAGAAGGTGACGGATAAACGATAACCGACTATTCACAAGACCTCTCGACAGCGTGTAAGAACTCCGAAGTAATACATGTTACCCGGGAGGGTAACGCCGACACGGAGCCGAACGTTAACTTGAAAGCGCGACACAATAATCGTTTTTAGCACGACACAAACGATCTAAGATAACACAAAAGTCAAAAATGATTCGACTGTGACAAGAGAGGCGAGCGCGACTCAACGACTAATAATTCACCTAACAATAATGCCTGAAAGGATGGCACGTGTCTCGTAATTTCATGACTTCACACGGCAGCCATTAAACTGACTGTTTGCGACGACGGGAGCTTTTCCACGTGCGATTCATCCGAAGCTACGAACCCGAGTCGGCAAACCTAAAGTTTTTTTGCTTTTGTGAGTTCAAAGCATTGTTAAGATCTCCAGTATAATCTCAAAACAAGAACAAGATATTAATCGAATTGAGACTTTTGTTTCTCGAGGAGATTATTCATTGGATCGAATGATCTGTTATTTTTGCATGGTACTGTGACTCTATGAGTCCGAAAACCAAATAAGGGAAAACCAGAAAGAGAAGAGAATCCGGCAGCTTTACAGTAGTAACGCTCGTCTCACCCTCTGTATCCAGATCCTTCCCCCAGACAGCACACAACGTCCATTGAATGTCCAAATCTGATTCTTACTTAGTTCGAACGTCCATAGACTTAATACGAATATTTTAAAACGTACATTATTCAACGTACAAAGTATGTTCACATTTGGACATTTAAAAAATGTTCATGTCATGCAAAAAATTTTCTAAATCTGCTCGCGACGTTGTTTTCGCTGATTTGACAAGTGAAAATTTTTTTAAGATCGCATGAGGAGTTCCACTTTTGTTAGTATGTATGGACGTCTTCTGAACGTCCCATGGATGTCCCTAGGACATCTGTGCTGTGTTGAAAATTTTCAACGACAAAAAAATCTATACTGTATACTGTTTAGGTACATTATGGTACATAACCCGTACCGTATTAATACGGCGTACTATTATCGATAGGAGAGAAACTGTGGCGATTTCTAGTCAAAGACGATATACATGATAACTGGTACTGTGAAAGTACAGCATATGATTTCCTAACCTGAAAATAATCGTTGTAACGTTAAGATTAAATACTATAGGCTGCTGGAAAAGTTTCTGCAATCTAATACTTTCAGTGGCGCCAACGTTCTGCTACTATCATATCCGTAAAATTAGACGTTTTTAACCTATAATTCAGTTGACAGTTTGTATCCAAGCCAACTAGTTTTGTATTTTAAAAGAAGTTATTTTGTGAGAAAATGGAAATTTCGCGTGAAAATTTTCGGGCAATGATTTTTTATGATTACAAATGTAATCTAATTCCGAAACAATGCATCGATCGACTTCATTTGTCTTTTGGGGATAAAGCACCATCCAATAGGACTGTTTATAATTGGTTTGCCGAATTCCAGTGTGGACGTACTTTTCTTTGTGACGAATTCCATGAAGGTCGTCCATCCACATCTGTTGTTGCCACTAATGTTGATGCTGTGCGTGAAATGATTGAGCGAGACCGGCACGACATACCGCGAGATTCAGGCATCCTTAGGCATTGACATGAAAGCAATATATACGATTTTGCACTTGAGCGTACGGAAACTTTACAGTCGTTGGATCCCACACAATTTGACCGAAGCTCAAAAACAGGCTCGTATTAAATGGAGCAAAGAAATGCTCAAGAAATTCAATCGAGGTCAGTCAAATTTGGTCTACAATATCGTTACTAGGGACGAAACATGGATCTTATTCGTATGAGAACAACAATCCACTGTTTGGATATTTCAAAATGAACCGAAACCAACAAAAGTTGTTCGTTCACGCAGTGCTGCCAAGTAAATGATTACTTGTTTCTTCAGTTATACCGGATGTGACAACCGTGACTTTAGAGGATCGAAGAACTGTAAATACTGATTGATATACAACAATTTGTTTGCCAGAAGTCATAAATGAATTGCGTAGAACAAACCGAAATCGTCGCATCATTCTTCATCATGACTTCTCCAGCTGTCACACAGCACATCAAACCGTTGATTTTTTAAGTAGTAATACTAAGCGGATTCTAACCCATGGGGCTAGAGAGGAGCGCGGGGAGTACTCGTAGGCGCGGGGATACTCGTAACGCGGGGAAGGAGGGGGGGAAAGGTTCCGGCGCTATTGATGTTACGTAAACATAGGACCTCGGTCCTTATTTTTGTTGTCACTCGCCGCTCTCTCTCCAAAAATGTATCGGCAATAAAGGCTTGCATACACTTACCGCATACCACCATCTCTCTTTCTCTTATGTTTCATCTTTCCCGCCGCCGTCGCATTGTCACTCTTGTTATATCTTCTTGCACACAACATATTTTATCATACGTTTTTATTTAAAAAGAGAATGCTTAATACCGTCCAGTGCAAAGATGCTTGCGTAATTTAGCAGCGCGGAAATAAAAAGAAAACAAATAGATTCGAAATCCGAGTAATATAATTTACATATATTTTTTACACTACATAAAAATTTTATTATAATAACAAATTTTAATTAAAAAAAAATTTTTTAAATAAAAAATAAAAAAAAATTTAATTAAAAAATGAAAATTAAAAATGAAAATTTAAAAATTTTTAAATATATGGTGGGACGCCATCGTTTCTGTAAAACAAAAGCGTTACATTAGCATGCAACATATAAGAAGAGAAATTCGCATAATATAAATTTATGATACTTACAATTCCAATCTTCCGGCTCTGGATCGGGCTCGTACGGTCGGAGGCCGAACAGTTCGGCTAGGAAGAAGTCACTTTCCTCCCATATATCAATTTGTTCCTCCCGGTTCCGCTGTCTGTCACCTCGTACCATTTGCCACGTAATTATATTAAATCCTCTTATTTGAACGTAACGAGATACACCCTGAAAAATGGACAAAATGAATTTAAAAGAAGTATTATCAAAAAAATGAATTTGTTATACTTACTGAGGAGATAATTTGCACCCCCACCTCGTTTCGCAACTTTAGCCGAACTTTTGTCCGACTTTATGTGGCTCGTTATCGACCATAAGGTACTGAAAAAAGAAAAGTAAAAAGACGTTAGAAACGCAAATCATTAAAATATTTGATTAAAAAAAAAAAATTACTCCTTCAACGAGATTCTCGTAGCGGATTCTAAAAAAAAAAAATCCTGTAAATTACTCATCGTTGTTGTTATGAAAAAAAAGTCGACGAAATTTTTTTTTTAAAATCGCAGTATTATTACTTTCACTACTATTTTGCGTTAATGATAAAATACTTTTGCACTTTGGGGAAAAAATCACTCACGTTATATATTAAACTCTTCTGTTAGACTCGCACGCGGATTCAGCAAAGACTGACGCTGAGAAGCATCCTTTGCGATAGCGAGGCTATCTAGGAAACATTTGCGCTGCATATGAAATACTTAAAATCATGTTACAGAAAGGATGGAAGAATCAATAGAGTACAAGTTTCTTTTTTACGACAGTTTTTTTAATACAGTTTTTCCTGGCGAGACAAAGAATGGGAAGTAAAAGAAAATATATACGTAATAATGCGAACAAAAATTTTTTATTCACATCTTATTACATCGGTTTTCGTACTTATTAAAAACTAAAGCTAATAGTTTGCAGCATTCGAATGCGATCGGTGGCTCGAACATCACTAGCAGCGCTTTTTGGAAAAAGAGAACGAAAAAAATTTTTTAACCACTATTCGCTTTTTTAGTAGAGAATAAAATGCATTAGTACTAGTCACTTTAAATACGATATCTTATGACTTATATTTTGATGACATTGATGACGTTGATGATGAGCAACACGATTTTGATGCTTTTTCATCAGGACATTCCCAATATCTCGCTTTTTCCCTCGATAGTGGTGGACTTGGCGGACCTAATGACAAGGGACGGACAAGGAACCCTTGCGCTCGATCGATTTTCGACGTATATATTCTTTTACTCGATCCATGTCTTATCGCTCGTAACTAATATTTACAATTGAATAAAAAAAGCGCTACTGTTTATATACAATATATATATATATATCAGATCGGTGATGTTTCGCTACGCGTTAATAGAAGCGCCGATGTTTTTCGGCTGCTAAACAAAAAAACATAACTCTTCTGCAGTAAATGTGGAAGACAGGATGTGCAAGTATTCGCACAAAGGTGGGTATTCCAAGTCGAACGCATCCTTTTTTGTCATCGATTTCTCTTTTATTACTTGAATATGCGTTCTCTCGTCTAGAAAATATTTACTTAAATTTTACGATCGACAATCTAAAAAATTAAAAGCTACGTTTTGTGATTCCTCATTTATTTTACCAACTTCCTGTTGTTGACGAGAAAATGCCCTTTAACTTGCTTTTACACGTTTGGAAGTATGAATCTTTATTTACACAGGATCCACATTTAGATTTTGTACTTACTGAACCGATCGTGTATAAATAGGATTTTCTCTACATGATTTGCAACCTTTGTCGGAAATTTTATTGCCGTGGATCTGGCGATTCTGAGGATCTATGTTTTTGTTTATGTTTCCAATATCGTTGGGAAGATTTTCTAATACGTTTCTTGAATATTATCACGCTCGCCGATCGGTGACCGTTAAATCGGTGACCGCTCGAGTTTTATGTTCGCGCTTTGTATTAACGACTGTTTTGTCGAAATTTTCATGAAACAAAGAAATCTTGGAGCCCACTGGACGTAACGAAATATATAATAGGTCAATAAGTGCTCGACACCATGGCGTCCTGGAAGACGAACGAATCGGTCGCTTCAGTTATTGACGATAAGCATAAGTATGGCTAACCATCGTGCGAACATAGCCAACGTAGTCGAATATATTCGAAACGTGGATCCGGAACAGTTCGCGAATATCAGAGACGAAGTATTCGAAGTGCTCGAAGAAGTGAATTTCGAAGAAATAATGGACCAAGAAATCGATTCCGATGAAGAAATATTATCAGACGACGCTGACTATGCTAGCGATTTGAGCGAGCGTGATACAGATTATGTAGAAAGATTTGTGCCGTCTTTAGAAATCCGTGCACTGAACGGTCGTACTAAACACTGCATAATTCATTGTTATTATACGACGGGTGGCGCTTTAAGTTTATGTGCAGCATGCATGATCCGTTTAGCTGATATTGATATCGCAGGATTGTATCTCGTAAGGAAGCACGATATCGATATTGACGCGCTAAGCAGTCGGTCTTGCACGAATTGCAGAGTGCCCACATATATTATATTTCAACAAGTGCCCACACTGCACATATTGAAAAAACTATTGCGAATAGTATTGTGAGCGAAACACTACACTGGGAAATATGTGGGAAGACTATAATGTAGACGATGTTCTATATGTTCTCGGTAATCTGCAAAAAAGAGACACAAGTGCGAATATCGCCGGTGCAATTTCTACGCGATCGCGAATTAGGTATACGTGGTGAGAAACATGGAATAGTTATTAGAGAGCCTGTTTCTGACTGGTCTTTACTCGCGCGACAGAAAGTGTACCCACGGTTACGAGACAAATGTTACGAGGATGAATATGAAAAGAGACATTGGTGGAATAGAAATGTTCAAATAATAAAGGATGATTATTATTGGGCGAAGAAAATCGCAAATAAGAGCCAAGGTTGGTGCATATGCATTAAGATTCCCGCGGGTAATGAAAAGTGCGTCGAACTGCTGATTATCGACAATATATGGATGGAGTTTCGTGATCGTGATCTTGTGCTAAAACTATTTTTCGATAGATGCGACGATCAATGTTTTGAATGTGAACAGTGCACTTTCGCAAACAAATATAATGAAAAAGTGTTAGTACATTATGACATTTTAGATATGTCACGGTGCTGCAACGTGTGTGAACGAGTCACGTACAAGTGCTCCATAGAAAAGTGTGACGTGATCTAAAGACTGTAAAAAAAAAGACATGGAAAATCACGAGCGAGTGGAACGCGAATTGTTGGAACAGTTGGCTAGGTCGCTACAGGTGGAATATTTCAGTGGCTGCAACGATGCGACGAGTGCATCGAGCGGCTCGAAGAATTTTGTCGTGCCAAGCGTCCGCGTCTCGCCGTTGGACACAGACAATCTGTGGTGGTGAGAATCGCGCGACTCGCGGGTGCAAAATTGCAATTGGAGCGACGTACACATTGGTGGTGAGTACGCGAGTCGCGACGAAAGATCTCTCGTCTGGCGAGAGATCGATGCCGCGTTTGAAAGCCGTATATCGACAGGTGCTGTGTAAACTAATTGAGCCGTGGCGGTTTTTGGAAGAGAAATAGTGTTCGAGCGTGTGCGAGACAGTGTAGAAAGACACGGTAGCGTAAAAGTGAACACCGCGTTCAACGGTGAGTTCGCGACGAAGGATAAACGTGCTAATAAGAGCATAATTACAAAGAACAGCGAGATATACCGATACACCGATTTGCGCGAGTGGTACGAGCAGCGTGTCATTGAGCCTATCCTAGCATCGCTCGAAGAGTTCCAGGAACGCGACAGCGGATGGGCATTGTCACGTATAGTGAATTTGACTATCAACATAAACAAATTAAATCCCATGCGCGCGGGATGTCATATCAAAGTGCCGTGGGAAATAGCGACGAAACGAGCGGTGATCAGTGTGTGTACGATGGACAATGCGTGCTTCGCGTGGTCGGTGGTCGCCGCGCTGCACCCGGCTGAAAAGTATACGGATCGGGAATCGTCGTATCCGCATTATACGACAGTATTGAATTTCGCAAACATTGAGTTTCCAGTGACTTTAAAAGATATTTCTAAATTCGAACGGTTGAACGCGGTGTCGATCAACGTGTACGGCATCGAGAATAAACAGGTCCTTTCTCTGCGATTCACCAAAAGAAGGAGAAACACGTCAATGTGCTGTACGTGCAAGATCCACGCAACGATGGTGTTGGACATTTTGCGTGGATAAAAAATCTATCTCGTCTCGTGAGCTCGCAGATTAGTGGGAAAAAGAACAAGAAATTTTTCTGCGATCGGTAAGTATACATGAAAAATTATTATAATTTTCCGTCTTACTAATAAAATAATGGTAATAGTTATAATTTTTTTCTTTTTTTCAGATGTTTGCACTACTTCAGTACCAACGAAAAATTGCAGTCGCACGTAATGGACTGCGAGAAGATCAACGACTCCGCTATCCGACTACCGAGCGTGGACGACAAGTGGCTCGAATTTGAGAACCACTGCAATAAGCAGAGCGCCCCATTCATCGTCTACGCTGACTTGGAGTGTTCTACGGAAGATGGAACTTGACAGGGAAAATGCGTCGTCGTACACGTATCAACGGCACGAGGTATTTAGTATAGGATACTACGTGCGATGTTCGTACAACGACGCGTTATCGTCATCGGTTCCGTCGCGATGAAGATTGTATAGCGTGGTTCGCGCGACAACTCAACGATTTGGCGCATCGAGTGAAAAATATAGTATCCGCCAACGTACCCATGGAAACGTTGTCGAAAGAACAATTGGAGGCGTACCGTAGCGCGACGCGTTGTCATATTTGCGAGAAATCGCGCCGAGAATTCGCGCCGGGCGATACGCGGGTCCGCGATCATTGTCATCTCACCGATAGATTCCGTGGTCCAGCGCATGCAAATTGCAATCTTAATTATAAAAATTCATTTTATATTCCGATCGTTTTTCACAATTTATCGGGCTACGACGCGCATTTTATAATTAAAGAAATTGCTACTGCGTACGAAGGACATGTAGATGTGTTAACCAAAGAAAAATATATTTCGTTCACTAAACATGTTCAAGATACCGCCGAGAGAGCAGACTCGCGAAAATGCATAAAATTACGATTCTTTCAAATTTCTAAACGCAAACCTCGATAAATTGGCGTCGTTTCTAAGCAGAGACAAATTAAAAATCGTACGTTTCAAATTTTCAACACTATCGGATGAAGAATTTGAATTACTGACTCGTAAAGGTGTCTTTCCGTACGTTGACTGCGTCGAAAAATTGCTTACCACCTCGCGAATCATTTTTCAGTTCGTTAACGGGCAATACAGTATCCGAGAGCGATTACGCTCACGCCGCAAACGTCTGGAAGTGATTCTCCATTCAAACGCTCGGCGAGTACAATGATCTGTACTTAAATACCGATGCCAATAATAAGAATAACCTTGGCATAATAACCCTTGTTATTGGCCGACATTTTCGAAAATTTCCGCGAAAGTTGTATCGCGAGCTATGGTCTCGATCCCGCGCATTACTATACATTGCCTGGTTTCACGTGGGATGCGATGCTAAAACATACGCGTATAAATTTCAGTTACTCACCGACATCGATATGATCATGTTCATCGAGCGCGGTATACGCGGTGGTCTCAGTCAATGTTCAAACAGATACGCACAGGCTAATAACAAGTATATGCGTTCGTATGACTCATCGAAACCGTCATCGTACTTGATGTATACGAGTACTACGATGTTAATAATTTATACGGGTGGGCGATGTGTCAACCATTGCCATACGCCGAATTTCGATGGGTCGAAGAGGCTGCGAATTTTGACGTGAGCGCGATCGCTCTGGATTCACCCACCGGTTACATTTTCGAAGTCGATCTCGAGTATCCACAACATCTACACGACCAATACACTGACCTGCCGTTCTGTCCGACGCGCGATAAGCCGCCCGGCAAGCGCGAAGCTAAACTTTTAGCGACGCTGTACGATAAACAGCGTTACGTCCACTACCGCAACCTGCAGCAATGTACTCGTCATGGTCTTCGCGTAACAAAGATTCATCGAGTACTACAATTCGCGCAATCTCCATGGCTTCGCGATTATATTGAACTCAATACAAATTTCAGAACTCGCGCTAAAAACGATTCCGAGAAAAATTTATATAAATTAATGAACAACGCGGTATTCGGTAAAACTATGGAGAATGTGCGCAACCACGTTGACGTAAAATTATTAACAAAGTGGGACGGACGGTACGGCGCGGAGGCAATGATCGCGAAACCGAATTTCCACACCGTAGCATCTTTGCGGAAAATTTGATCGCCGTCGAACTGCGCAACCTCGAGGTGAAGTTCAACAAGCCGATTTACATGGGTATGTGTATACTCGACATATCGAAAGTCTGCTTGTACGAATTTCATCACGAGTATATGTTACCACTGTTTCGCGACAAATGTAAAATTATGTACATCGACATGGACAGTCTTGTATACAGCGTCGAGTGCGAGGACGTTTATGAGACTATGAAACGCGATTTCGCTAGATTCGACACGAGCAATTATCCGATGGACAACACGTACGGTATGCCTCTACGAACAAAAAAGTACCCGGTCTGATGAAGGACGAAAATAACGATGTGATAATGACCGAATTCGTTGGTCTCAGAGCGAAGATGTACGCGGTGAGGGTGGACGGCAAGAAAGAAACTAAAAAAGCGAAAGGCGTAAAGAGTAACATCGTAGCGCGAACGATAACGTTCGACGATTACACGCGATGTTTGAACGAAGAGATCGAAATGACTCGACGTTAATCGTGTATACGATCTAAATTGCATGATGTGTACACGATATCCGAATCGAAAATCGGTCTGAGTCCATACGATGACAAATACGTCGTACCGGAATCGACGTTACCATGGGGGCATTGGCGGATACCTTTGTAATGTGTGTGTGTGTGTGTGTGTGTGTNTACGATCTAAATTGCATGATGTGTACACGATATCCGAATCGAAAATCGGTCTGAGTCCATACGATGACAAATACGTCGTACCGGAATCGACGTTACCATGGGGGCATTGGCGGATACCTTTGTAATGTGTGTGTGTGTGTGTGTGTGTGTGCGTGCGTGCGTGCGTGCGTGCGTGCGTGCGTGCGTGCGTGCGTGCGTGCGTGCGTGCGTGCGTGCGTGCGTGCGTGCGTGCGTGCGTGCGTGCGTGCGTGCGTGCGTGCGTGCGTGCGTGCGTGCGTNTTTCTGCTTTAATTGAAAGAAAAGTGCAGCTGAAGCCCATCGAATGCTTGTTGAAGTTTATGGTGACACTGCTCCAACTGATAAATCATGTAGGGAATGGTTTCGACGTTTCAAGGATGGAGATTTCAGCGTTGAAGACAAGCCTCGCTCTGGACAGCTAAAAAAATTCGAAGACAAAGAATTAGAGGCATTACTCGAAGAAGATCAGAGTCAAACGCAAGAGGAGCTTGCAGAATCATTGGGAGTAACTCAACAAGCCGTTTCTGCACGATTGAGAGCCATGGGAATAATTCAAAAACAAGGAAATTGGGTGCCTTATGAACTGAAACCGAGAGACGTTGAAAGGCGATTTTTCACTTGCAAACAGCTGATTCAAAGACAACAAAGAAAAGGTTTTTTGCATCGGATTGTGACTGGAGATGAGAAGTGNCCACTCTTTGGGCCATATCGTGTCCATATCTTTTGGCAGATGCAGTAAACATACCCCATTCCGGCAGGCCCCATCGCCTTAAATATTTCCACAGTAATATGGTCTACACCTGTAACCTTGTTGTTAGCTAATTTCCTTATAGCTTTTTCCACTTCTTCTCTCAAGAAGTGCGGTTTTTTTTTCGTATTCTTCTTGGTGGCCGGCTATTATCACCTCGTTTTCTGCGTATAGTCTTTTGTAATAACTTCTCCAGACCGCCATCACGTTTGTGATCAGGATCCCTTGCTCGTCACAGACAGACCATATTTGAGGTGTAAATTTGTGTGCGATTTGCTTTATCTTGAGAAATACGTCCTTAGAAAGCGATCTGGATTTGAATTAGGGCTTCTAAGTATTCGGATATCTAGATATTTGGATATCCGAAATCGATTCCAATTCGAGAATTCAAAACTTCTATTATTCAAGTAATCCGGATATCCAAATTATTCACGGATTTGAATTTGGATCCACATCTAAATTCAGATTCGGATCTAAATTTGGCTCCGGATTTAGATCTATGTTCAGAAAGAAAGAAAACATCAATGTATTTAATGAATTTTTATATTAATTATTTTTTAAATAAAAATTGAATTTTGATTTACATATTATATATAATTGATGAAAAATAAAATTAAAAAGTATATAAAAAGTAATTTAATGTTCAATTAAATAAATTAAAATAATCCGTTAAAAGTCTCAGAGCACAAACAAGATATTTTTCGCTATTGTTATAAATTACTAAACATTATATTTAATTAATCAAAATACAGATTAATTTAATTAATCAAAATTTCGACCTTCCATCCGATCATTTTCAATGTTTTCAACTACCGTCTACATTAAAACAATTGCAATGACATACTAAAAATTCCAGCGTTTATAAAAACCTCAATCTTGAAGCAACAACATGTGCAATCAAAAACCTTGATATAACCGCAAGAAGTTACAAGATCTTGTCTTACACCTGTCCATGATATCATTTCAGGAAAGAATCCCATCTTATTACAAAATATCAATTAGCAATNGTGCGTGCGTGCGTGCGTGCGTGCGTGCGTGCGTGCGTGCGTGCGTGCGTGCGTGCGTGCGCGTGTGCGTGTGCGTGCGCGTGTGCGTGTGTCAACATTTATATTACTATTATGTTTTTTACATTTTTTTATATTTTCATATAGTGTATATGTATTATTATTATGCTTTATGTATTATCTTAATTTATACTTTGTGTATGTTTTTTCTATATTTTTAAATATTTTCATACAGTGTACATGTTACTATTATCATTATAATTTACACATAATGCATTTTTTTACATTTATATAAGGGTCATTCTCCGTCAACCGGAGAAGCCCCCTGACCAAAATTGTTTTGAGGTAAAACAAAAAAATAAAGGCTTAAAATTCGTGAAAAAATATGAACTTTCGAATACCGTGTGCTGTTTTTCACTAATGAAAATGGCGGATTCAAGATGGCGGACTAAATTCGTAAAATGTTTCTTTATGGAGATGAAACTGGGTACCTTGGGGTTTTGGGGGTCGCTGATTACGAATATGACGTCATATTTCAAAAATTCAAAATGGCGGATCGAAGATGGCGGATCAAATTCGGAAATAATTAATCGATCGAGATGAAACAGGGTACTCTGGGGTTCTTAGGGTCGCTGATTAGGAATATGAAGTCAGATTTGCGAAATTGAAAATGGCGGATCCAAGATGGCGGATGAAATGTGGAAATAGTTAATCGATCGAGATGAAACTGGGTACTGTGGGGTTTTCGGGGTCGCTGATTACGAACATGGTGTCAGATTTCCAAAATTCGCAATGGAGGATCCAATATAGCGGATCGAAATGATAAGAAATGTGCAAATCTTCGTGAAAAGTGGTATTTGATTTCGGGGATATTTGTGGGTTACTCATTTCTGAAATAATGCAAAACTTAAGCATATTACTTAAAAATGGTGATTTAGCGTTATCCATCCTGTACCACGTGGAGGTATCACCGTTTACAGGACTCGGCACCTACGCCAGGAACGCATTGTATAATGTATTTTGAAGGCACCTACGCCAGGAACATATTTTACAATATATATTACAGGCACGTACGTAAGGAACATATTGTACACTATTGCTACACGGCATTTACACCAGGAACGGTTTTTGCATCATAATCTATATTGCACCTTCGCCAGGGAGAAGTATATTTGACATTGTCAGCAAGCTATTTATCGACAAGTGAAACTTTCAGTGAGAAAGTTGTGTATTAAGGTATGAGGAATTTTTCTGGAAAGTTTCATCTTCATTTGTTTAGTAGTTTTAAACTAATGAATGTTTAAAGTTGGTAGCGGCCCACGGACAGCGCGTCATATGCCCCGCGGCGCTGAGTGCAAGACCATGGCAAATTTAAACATTCATTAGTTTAAAACTACTAAACAAATGAAGATGAAACTTTCCAGAAAAATTCCTCATACCTTAATACACAACTTTCTCACTGAAAGTTTCACTTGTCGATAAATAGCTTGCTGACAATGTCAAATATACTTCTCCCTGGCGAAGGTGCAATATAGATTATGATGCAAAAACCGTTCCTGGTGTAAATGCCGTGTAGCAATAGTGTACAATATGTTCCTTACGTACGTGCCTGTAATATATATTGTAAAATATGTTCCTGGCGTAGGTGCCTTCAAAATACATTATACAATGCGTTCCTGGCGTAGGTGCCGAGTCCTGTAAACGGTGATACCTCCACGTGGTACAGGATGGATAACGCTAAATCACCATTTTTAAGTAATATGCTTAAGTTTTGCATTATTTCAGAAATGAGTAACCCACAAATATCCCCGAAATCAAATACCACTTTTCACGAAGATTTGCACATTTCTTATCATTTCGATCCGCTATATTGGATCCTCCATTGCGAATTTTGGAAATCTGACACCATGTTCGTAATCAGCGACCCCGAAAACCCCACAGTACCCAGTTTCATCTCGATCGATTAACTATTTCCACATTTCATCCGCCATCTTGGATCCGCCATTTTCAATTTCGCAAATCTGACTTCATATTCCTAATCAGCGACCCTAAGAACCCCAGAGTACCCTGTTTCATCTCGATCGATTAATTATTTCCGAATTTGATCCGCCATCTTCGATCCGCCATTTTGAATTTTTGAAATATGATGTCATATTCGTAATCAGCGACCCCCAAAACCCCAAGGTACCCAGTTTCATCTCCATAAAGAAACATTTTACGAATTTAGTCCGCCATCTTGAATCCGCCATTTTCATTAGTGAAAAACAGCACACGGTATTCGAAAGTTCATATTTTTTCACGAATTTTAAGCCTTTATTTTTTTGTTTTACCTCAAAACAATTTTGGTCAGGGGGCTTCTCCGGTTGACGGAGAATGACCCATAAGTATTACTATTATGTTTTATGTAGTACCATTTATTATGTATTACTATTATTTTCATTTCATGTATCGTACATTTATATACGTATTTTATATCTGTATACTGCAAAACGAAGATGAATGGGAAGTAATAAAAAATATACGTTTATATACTTATATTGATATATTTTTTATATGTAGAAATAAAATATATGAATCAAAATTTTATCAAATAACATTGTTTTTGTGTATCCATGAATTGTGCGATCCATCGTATCCCAGCTACTTGACGTACACCTTGTTTCCCTTCCTGCGTAGTACTTTCTCCATGAGATACACGTCCGGATGAGTAGCGCGATGCAATTCGTACTCGTAGAATGCTCCAGCGACGGATTTTCCGTGATAATCCTCGAGTAAATAGGTTAAAGGATTGGTACGCTGCACCTTAACGATCGTAAATATCTCGGTGGTCCAATTTGGCGTGTAACCCTTCTCAAAAATCGTCTTGTACTTGCTCACGCGTACCGAATCGCCTACTTTGAATTTTGCAGGACCCGCGATCTTTATCGCGCTGTACACCGTGTCCAAGAGTCTTTCGGCGATCGCGAGAGTTACTTCGGCGGGTCGCATGCCGATGGTGCGATGCTTGCGCGCGTTGTAATCTGACAGGAGACTCGTCGACCCACTTGTAATTGCCGTTGAGCGTAAACATCTTCCTTATGTCGTTCTTAAGCGTGCGATTGAACCGCTCGACCACTGACGCTTTCAACGTCGAATAGTGATTAACTTCGTGCTTTTTCAAGATTTTCTGCACATCGGCGTTGTAAAACTCTTTCCCCATATCCGTTTGTAAATTTTTCGGACATCTTCTACTCTCTCGATCTCAGCGATAACTTTAGTCGTCTCGCTTCCACCCTTGCTCTTGAGTGGTACGGCCCACGCGTATTTGCTCAACACAACGATGACGGTATGTAGTAGTGGCCTCTGTTGAAGCCCGAGTATGGGCGCATCTTAACGACATCGGCTTGCTACAGATCGTCGTATCCCCTTCGCGAAAAATTTCTTCTCGCAGGAGCGTGCAATTCCTCGACGTCTCTCGGAGCTAATTTTTTCTCTCTTTTTCTCAGATTTCTTTTTCATAATTCGATGCGTAATATACTGAGTACAAGAAAATAATGTATTTTTTCTCGCTGATGTTACTCGACTGAATGGTTTCATGGATACGCGATTTAATTTATAATAAGACCAGCTTCGCCAATTTCCTCATTGATCGACAGCATCTCATTGTCGTGAGCGTTGTTGCCTGCTCGGTGCGAAGCGTCGAGCAATCGTAGACGATCCATTAGCTCGTTGGAATCATCCCAGTGCACGTAATCAATTGCGTTGTCGTTCAATGTCATTGCATGAAGTAATCCCTTTTCAGATTTCTTCTTCTGTTTCTTGGATGTGATCGACATCAACGGCGCGATTACGTGTTTGTATTTGTATCTCCTATTGCTCAATAATCGACTCTGCGAATGGTACTTGTGTTTGTACGCGTTCGTCATCAACAGCATGTTCTTATACTTGTGGATATCTTCTGTGTAGAGGGCATCGTCGGGAATTCTCTTGAAAATCAACTCGTAAAGACCAGGTGTACCGGCGTATCGTACGCCATCGATAATTATGTTGTCCGCGTCATCCACGTCGAAACGTTTATTGCCAAACATCAGCCCATCCTTGTGTAGGTAAACGCCGTACACGTGATCTATACCGCTCTCTTTATCTTGCACTCTCCTCAGGACAGCCTCGACGTACTTTTGACCCAGCGGGCCCAAGCCAGTTCGTAACGCCTCTCGACCTTCCGACGTTTGCAACTGATTTTGAACCTTCGTTACTAGCTAGTCTTCCGTTGTTTCGAAAACGTTCTCCAATGACTCTATCGTCGGTACGATTTTGGCGCGGAGGTTATTGGCTGTGCACGATCGTGCGATCGATCATTAGATTTATGCAGAATCATGGAACGCTCGAACATCTCGTTCGCTTCTTCTCCCTCCTCCTCCTTCTCTTGTTCCTCTTCTTCCTTCCTCTCACGTTTAGAGGCAGACGCTGCATCTTCGTCGCGCGACTCTCTCTTTGTCGCGTGCACACCGGGGCTGTCGACGAAAAGTCGCAGCGGCTCGATAAGAGGTTTAAAATGTCTGTCCAACGCGATGCCCTCCTCTATTCTACCGGTAATCAGAGCGCGATGTTTCTTGCGGATCGACTCGCTTGTCTTCTCGATCTCCCTCGCGATTTTTTCACGCTCGCGCACATCTGCCATGTTTGTCTTTGGCTAAGTATCGACAACAACTGGTCACGTTACGGTATCACGAACTCATTAAATCCTTTTCTGTATCGTCCGTTTGTGAGCCCACTGTCTTTGTCTATCACTAAAAATCCATATTTTTGCTGCCAACAGTTGCGGCAGAACGTGCAAAATTCATCGTACGACATATCGGTATTCACATGATCATTGTAAACGTGTTTCAAGTTGATACCGTTCTGTTTGAATAGGATCAGCAGGTTCGCGTTGTCGCGTATCAGATGTTTAGGTATCCTCGCGTACGTCTGACAGAGATAGAAGCAGTCGACGTTCGCGTGGCGACCCATCGAAAAGTATTCTCTCACCGCATCCTGCTTGTCGCATGCCACGTCATCAAAGATAAAAAATAGAATTTGGACGCGCCTCGCTCGGTGGAACGACGTCGCTGTTGTTGGAGAACGTAAAGTAGCCGATTTCGTCGATAGACGTAAACAAGTTTTCGAGACATCGATACTTTGGTTGTTGCAACGATTTCGAATAGACGTACACGTTTTTGAAACGTACGCCGTTCGGGCTCTCGAGTAAGCTTATGAGAACGTTAGTTTTACCACAATTCGACGGTCCGCAAATGATCGCGCGTATAGTACTCGGCAGCATTTCGCCGTGCTTGCGCTTCTCCACGCTGCCTCCCATTCGCGATTTCGCGTCGCAGTTCGTGACACGTATCGACAGCGGTTGCAGCACGAATTTCATGCTCACACTAAGGCTACGCGCTCTCTAACGACTAGCTTTTAAAAGCGCGCGAATTTACGAGTCGCGCAGTAGCAAAATGTATCTCGCGCTGTGTCATCCTTTCGACATTCAGGACTTGAACGCCGAGCAGGTGCAGTATATACCGAAGGTCGTACTCTTACGCGTGTACGGTGACTATATCGACTACGTGTGGGACAAGCTTCCTGAACACGTGAAGGCGGATTCGGAGGTTCGAACGTATCGTCGCTGCGACGAGCACTACAATCAGCCGTGTCAGGGGACGCACATCGACAGTCCCGCACCTAAGATAAAGGACTGTAGCGATTGTCAGCGTCGGGCGGCAGTCTGTTGAATCGAGCGCTTCCTTTCGAGTTACATATTCCGGGTTACCAGTTTGGCGGCCCGGGCACTCGGCTTACGAAGCGATTAGCCAGAAGTGACGCGGGCATAAATCCGCTGGACGCGGCGTGCCGAGAACACGACATCGCGTATTCACGGAGCAACGATCTCACCGATAGACAAAGTACTCGTCGAGAAGGCGTGGAAACGCGTCACCGCGAGAGATTCGCCTCTGAGCGAGAGAGCCGCTGTTGCTGTTTGGGCAGCGATGAAAGCCAAGACCAAGATCGGCATGGGTATGAAATCGAGGAAGACGACAACGACGAAACAGACAACGAAAAAGCGGATACTTCAAACGGCAAAACGAAGTGGTGCGTTATCTTTTCTGCCAATATTAGGCGCGCTCGGGTCCTTGATTGGCGGAGCGGCCAGCGTGGCGAAAGCGGTAAATGATAGCATAGCCGCGCGACGTCAGCTCGAAGAACTACAACATCACGACGACGCGATGGAACAGGGCCGCGGCCTATATCTCGCTCCGCACAAATATGGACGCGGACTGTATCTCAGCCTCTATAAACGCGGACAGGGTGTAGCAGTGAAGAAAAAAAAAACTCCAAAGAGACGATAAAAATATCCTCGTGTGCAACTACCAACGTGCAATTGGACGTGCTCGCGAGACGTATGCGCGTATCGTACTTTAGAGGTGTCTTCATGCGTAACGCTTTACCGACGAGCAGGGCGCGCCGAAACAAAAGCGATATCGTGAAACTGGACGATGCGACCGGGCCTGATGCTCACTGGGTAGCGTATGCCAAGAGGAACAACCGCGTTGTATACTTTGACAGTTTCGATAATCTTTGACCGCCCAAGGAACTGGTGCGATATTTCGAGAACGGTGCTACGACGAGTAGCTTACAATCGTACGTCCTATCAGACGTACGATCAGAGCTTCTGCGGACAAATGTGTCTGCGGTTTCCACAAACGGTAGACGCGCGTGAATTTAAAAAGTTCGAGGTGCTGTAAAATCTCAGTATTTGTCGAACGCTTTTTCCGTCATGTCGCTGACACTTACGCTGAGCGGAAAGAGCTCCGTCCTCGCGGCGAACTACTTTCCCTCTATAGATTTGAGTGACGGCGATTACGAGCTCGGTCTAGCGATTTTTGAGACTTATCACACGGTACCGAATGTAAACGAATCGAACAATAAATTTTATTTTGGCAAAGACGACGCAGAAATTACAATTCTCGAGGGTTCGTACGAAGTGCCAGACAATTGTTTTTTTGAAACGTACGATTTTACGGAAACGTTCGCACCGCGACGCACTTGAAACCGTTGACGTAGTGCATGGTGACAATAACAACAACAACAACAACTGACACTGATGACGATAATGGTGAGGGTGGAGAATACCCGATTACGCTCCGCGCAAACTACAACATGATGAGATGCGAGATTAGATGTGCATACAGAATAAACTTTGGCAAGCCCAAGCATTGGATCGCTGCTGGGATTCTCGTCGAAGCGTATACTGCGACCGCGAAGATGGCACGAATCGGACATGTCGATCAACATAATGAACGTAAACGTTATCCGCGTAGAGTGTAACGTGACCGCGAGCGCGTACAGCAACGGCAAAAACGCGCACACAAATTTTCACAAATTTTACACGAATTTTCGCCAAGCGCCACCAGGATATAAGATATCGGAGAGGCTGGCGCAGATCATTTACCTGCCGATCACAGCACGGAATATTACGGATCTAACGATACGCATCGTCGACCAAAACGGACGATTGCTCGATTTTCGCGGAGAGGAGATCAGATTGCACGTGCGACAACGACAGCGAGCGTGAGATGCTCGTATGGAACGGAACGGAGCGCACGCAGAGAGATAACGCATTCTTTACAAGGCTGGTAACATCACCGCTCGATAACGCTCGCTCATCCAACTGCGTCAGCAAGAAGAAGCTCAGCGCATGCATTTTTACAATCTTTGGGATTCGCGGTGCGCAACTTTTGAGATGATATCTTGAATATTATCGGTGAGCCGATCTTTGACGATCGCATCGTCAAGATTGAGACTCACACAACCCGTTCGCTAATACAACATTCGGATANCAGCGACGAGATAAGAATACCCATACAGCAGCAGAATTTGTACACGTTGCCGTGCGAAAGTTTCCTCTACGTCGAAGGAAGATTGACGGTGAAAAAGAAAAACGATCAGATGCCAACGACGCTTGTAAATAATTGCGTGGCGTTCATGTTTGATAAAATTCGATATGAACTCAACGGTGTGGAGATTGACCGCAACCGAAACGTAGGCATAACTAGCATGCTCAAGAATTACATGTCAATGACGTATAATAAAGTCAATGACTTTGATTGCGCTGAACGCTGGATGGAACTCTAGATCCGACACGGAAGAAGGACACTTTAATTTTTGTGTGCCGCTCAGCATGCTGTTGGGTTTTTGCGAAGAATACAAACACCTGATTGTCAACGCTCGCCACGAATTAATTTTGATTCGAGCGCGCAACGACAACAATTGCTTGGTGGGAAATCCTGTGACGGAGTCTGAGGTTGAATTATTTAAAGTACAGTGGCGGATGCCTCACGTTGCGTTAAACGAGGTCAATAAATTATCAATGCTGCGAGCATTGGAAAGCGGTCATTATCTGAGCATGAGTTTTCGCTCGTGGGATCTGTACGAGCATCCTCTGTTACAGAATACGACCAAGCATTCATGGGCCGTCAAAACGGCGACTCAGCTTGAGAATCCTACGTTATCTTTGCTCTGCAGACCGGTCGAAAGAATATCATATCACGTGATGTTAGCGTGTTCGACGATTGTAATTTGAGTAACGTGAAATTTTATCTAAATTCGACGTTTTATCCGTACGATGATTTAAATCTGGATTTTGGCAAAAAGAGATACGCCGTTCTATTTGATATGTACGCACTTTTTCGTAGAGCATATTATGGAATCGATTGCTTTGAAACGCTACTCAACGTGCTCTCATTTGTCGAGAAAGTGCCTTTTGTGGTCATTGATTGCTCGCGACAAAACGAATCCGTCAAGAGTGCCACTGTGAACGTACGCATAGAATTTGACTGCAAGGAGAATGTGCCCGCAAATACAACAGCTTATTGTCTCATCATATACGATCGTGTAGCTCAGTATAATCCATTGACCAACGTAGTGCGCAAAATCACCTAAATACACCTCTAACACGATATAAAATCTACGTTACGTCGCAATCGACGTGGCAGTCTTCTCGACAACGTTCGTGGATCTGCAAGGATTCATCGTTAACAAGAAATTTATCGTGTAGGAAATGGCGGTGCTGAAACAGGGGACCGTTCTCACGCATTACATTTTTACGAGTCCCGTGCCATGGAAATTTTTTTTGGACAAGATCCGACAGGTCTTGCGCCTCCTGGTTGATTGCTTATTACCATGAATTGAAATGGGAGGACGGGACGGTCCTGTACAACGAGGCGAAACATCTAATTACGATGGCTGTATTTGAAGACGATGCTATCGTGTATGTCAAGGGACGCGAGAAACGAACGTGGCTGTGGAACTTGCTTCTGGACGATGAGTGAGAACGCATGTACATCGAGACCTTGGATGCAGTTTACGAAAACATGGAATCTTTATCTAATCTAGATGTTACTAATATTATACGATGTGGACAACATGTTAAGAATTGCGCGTTACAAAATGTATTGAAAATATATAACTGGTGGTTGCAAAAGAATTTTTTAAATAAAAATACGTTAACGTATTTATTATGTATTTCTTTTCCCTTCCTTTGTAATATATAAACGTTTGTATGCACGTACGTATGTACGTATAAACGTATGTATGTATGTATAAACGTATGTATAAACGTATGTACGTATATATAAACGTATGTATAAACGTATGAATGAACGTATGTATGTATAAATGTATGAATGAACGTATGTATGTATAAACGTATGAATGAACGTATGTATGTATAAACGTATGTACATATAAATGTATGTACGTATGTATAAACGTATATATAAACGTATGTATGTATAAACGTATGTACGTATGTATAAACGTATGAATGAACATATGTACTATATGTATAAACGTATGTACATATAAACGTATATACGTATGTATAAACGTATGTATAAATTCGTGATAAAGAAAATACGTAGAAAGACTTGATAAAACATGTCGCGACATGTTCGAAATTCTTGGAAAGAGGAGGAGGACCTGCCTTCTCTCATCGATTCCAGAAGTATTACGTCACAATTTACGCGGATGCAATCAGTCTTGCGATACCCGTTTGTACGAACGGCTGAAAAAATGTACTTCGCTAAAGAGAGCAGTGCATCGTACGATGTGAAGAAGGAATATAACATGTAAGTTTTAACGTTCTATACACAAAAGTAACGTTTTTTAACATTATGTACACAGTACGGAGCATCGTGCGGTGCGTTTACTGAGCAGACGTTACAATCTGACGAATACGGGCTACAAATTTTTGAAAATTGGAATCAACGTTGGCCCACCGAGTAACGTGGAGGTCGCCCTTGGAGATCATCGCGGACACGAACTATCGCTGTCTCTCGAAACGTGGAAGAGCCTCTACGAGCAGCGAGGAAATATTTACAAGCTGTTTCGAAACGAATACAAGGATAATTTTATAAGCATTGAACTGCTAACCGTCAGTGTTTGCATGCTGAATGATGCTACGCTCGTACGTCTCGATTCTTCATCCGTACGCATTACGATGACCGAAACGACGCTACGCCGTATGTTTGATTTTAACGGGTGTATCGATGTAATGTTCGAACGATTAGCTCGACTCTTCGATACGGTAGATACCAAGTATACGCGATTCTCCAACATCGCATCTGAGAACATTATACGTGATAGCGACATCTTCAATGGACATCAGCTCGATTGCGAACTATTAGCTTTAGTTTTTAATAAGTACGAAAACCAGTGTAATAAGATGTGAATAAAAAATTTTTGTTCGCATTATTATGTATATATTTTCTTTTTACTTCCCATCCTTCGCACCCGACGGTACTGTCACGACCGTATTAAGCGTTCTCTTTTTAAATAAAAACGTATGATAAAATATGTTTGCGTGCAAGAAGATATAACGAGAGTGACGGAAAATGACGGAATGCGGCGGCGGCGGAAAAGATGAAACAAAAGAGAAAGAGAGATGGTAATATGCGGTAAGTGTATGCAAGTCTTTATTGCCGATGCATTTTTGGAGAGAGCGGCGGGTGACGACAAAAATAAGTATCGGGGTCCTATGTTTACATAACATCTATAGCGCTGGAACCTTTTCCCCCTCCTTCCCCGCGTTACGAGTATCCCCGCGCCTGCAAGTACTCCCCGCGCCCCGCGGTCCCCTCTAGCCCCATGGATTAGAACTCGCATAGTATTACTACTTTTTCATTCGATAAAAATGATGAATTGATGACTCATTGTCCGTATTCACCTGATTTATCACCTAATGACTTTTTTTTGTTTCCAAACATTAAAAAGAAGATGCGTAGTGAGCGATTTGATTCGCCTGAAGCAGCTGTTGAAGTACACTGATTTCTGAGGTTACAGCCTCAGAGTGGAAAAAATATCAAAAATTGGTTCGAGCGTATGCAAAAATGTATCGATCTTAAAGGCGAATACTTCGAAAAACAATAAAGGCATTTACCGAATTTTACATGTTTTTTTTCATATTGTTTGCAGAAACTTTTCCAGCAGCCTACGTATTAGAGAGTAACTGACTGGATGTTTAGTTGAACTGCACAAATTTCTATCAAGACCATATTGAACAGATGTATCATAACTATACATCCATGATTATATAGGTGTCCGTGGATCATTAAAGTGCAGTGGTTTTCATATGATTTTAGAAATCAAGGATAGTGGATGGCGATATGCAACCGGATGAGTGACCGTTTCGAAGCACTATAAAATTAATTCCCGAATTTAGGGAAAAATTTTTTTTTATCATAATTTTATTATATTTATTATTATTCCGAAATAGAATATTAATCAATAATAATACTCATTTAAGAATCATTTTGTCTTGATTGTAGTCTAAAATTTGTTTAATACATTAATTTAGTCCATTGGGACTAAATTAATATATTAAACAAATGGACGTTTTTAAAAAATAAAATAGTAACACTGGATGTCTTTAAAACGGTTTTAAAATATGGATCTATGGATCTAATCTGGATGTTTTCAATATGTCCAAAACGTCCAATATGTACGTTTTAAATATATTTTTAAAACATTACTGTGCTGTCTGAGCCGCACTTCCTCGCGATAGCTCTCTATAGTAGCGATGCTCAAAAGTCCTCTCGATAATCGTCGACAGCGACTTCGCACGTCCTCTTACAATGTTTCAGCTCAGTCGCAGAACGACTGAGGCCCGGGAGTTTCTTGCGGATCCACGCAAGCCGTTCGTCCCTCCTCCTCCCTCCCTCAGGGGGCCGTTATGCTGATTGGCTCCATGTTGCTATTGCGTGCCGCATAGGTCCTCGCGGTTGCGAATCCTTGCGCTTTAGAGCACATAATATGATTTTCCAAGAGCTCCATTTTCGCCTATGGCCTCTAATTTTCTCGGGTGGGATGTCTTAGCAGCTCCTCCACTAGCTCCGTGTCGGAAACATATGCCCCCGACTAACGTTTGTGCGATCCTCAGGTGGCTGGGAGTTCTCTCTTTTTGTCGCACTCTGTAAGGGATGTGCGATACTAATAAGGTTAGAGAGCTTCACAGGGAGAAAGTGGCAAATTGCATGACGTGACCTGGCTTTCTCTGATTGGACCTGGTAATCAAGCTCCGTAGAGCCATGACGGGGGGCATAGTATATACAACACAACTCTCTGTCGGCATCTTTGATGTTAGTGTTTCCTAAAATGAAGTGCGCACGCGTGAAATAAGTAAGTTCCCTAGTAGCGCCATCTGAATTTCTTTCTCAGTTGCTCTTTATTTTTCCGCTCTCTCTCTTTCTCTCTCTCTCTCTCTCCCTCTCCCTCTCCCCCCACCTCCCTCTCCCTCCCCCCTCTCTCTCTAGGTCGTTTGTACATCAAAATATATATATAATCTAAATGTAATAAAACTAAAAGAAATAGATTTATAATTGTAATGCATTGCAAAATAAAAGAAATACAAAAATAAGATAATATAAAATTATATAAATGTATTATACAAATATTATACTATAAGAATATTTTAATTGACTGCAGCATATGATGCTTGTTTTCCTATTATTAGGTTGGTGCATATGAAATGTCGGATTTTCTTTACATATGAACGTTTGTCTCCCTATTTTNCGTTTGTACATCAAAATATATATATAATCTAAATGTAATAAAACTAAAAGAAATAGATTTATAATTGTAATGTAATATAAAAAAATATAAAATTATATAAATGTTGTATGATACAAACATTATACTATAAAAATATTTTAATTCATGGCTGCAGCATACGATGCTTGTTTTCCCGCTTGCGTTTTAGTAAATTATTAGAATTGCATCACATAGCAGATTTCTAGCTAAAATGAAAGCAATTATTATATATATGTATATCATAGTATTTGAGCCAGACTGACTTGGTGTGTGTAATTGGTTGCAGGTGTGTGTGTGTGTGTGTGTGTGTGTGTGTGTGTGTGTGTGTGTGTGCGTGTGTGCGTGCGTGCGTGCGTGCGTGCGTGCGTGCGCGCGCCCGCTTTCAGTTAATGGTTCACTTCTCATTACATTGTTATCTTATTTCCGGTTTTGTTACTGGTAGGCTTTTTAACAGCAATTTTGCTGATGCCTGACCATTTGCAGGCTACTATGTGTTGTATTTTATTTTATGTTATATCTACTGTAGTCTATCTTGTATCATATTTTATATCTATTACTCTGTTAACATATAGTCTTTCTCATAAAGCTTCACAATAAACTAAATGAAACTAATTAAACTAAACTAATCATGATTTTCTTTTCTTCTATCTCTTTCTCTGATCCGTATTTCAGCTACTCGAACATTTAAATAGCCCTGAAAAAGAGAACGGAAAAAGAAGTGAGATGACGTTACTGGGCAACTTATTTATTTCGAGCATGTACACTTCATTTTGGACAACATAAAATCAGGAGAGTTGCGCTACTGTATACGAGGTCTGTTCAAAAACTATCGCGAATTTTGTGTTTTTTCAAAAATTATTTATTTATTCATGAATATATATTTTGTCCCCTTCAAAGTAATCCCCATCAGATATTATACACTTGTGCCAACGTTTTTTCCAATCCTCGAAGCACTTCAAAAAATCATTTTTTGTGATCTTGTTCAGCTCCTTCGATGCCGTCTTTATCTCCTCAATCGTAGCGTAGCGTCGTCCTTTCATGGGCCTCTTCAGTTTCGGGAACAAGAAAAAGTCACAGGGGGCCAGATCTGGGGAATACGGTGGCTGCGGCATCATTAGTGTGTTGTTTTTGGCCAAAAATTCGCGCACAAGCAACGATGTGTGAGCAGGGGCGTTATCATGGTGCAAAAGCCAATTTTTGTTCTTCCACAAATCCGGGCGTTTCTGGCGGATTGCTTCGCGCAAATTGCGCATAACTTGCAGGTAATATTCCTTATTGACCGTTCTACCCTGTGGCAAGAACTCATGATGCACCACGCCCTTGCAATCGAAGAAAACTGTTAGCAAAACCTTCACATTCGACCGAACTTGGCGCGCTTTTTTCGGTCTTGGCTCGTGCGGCAGCTTCCATTGGGATGATTGAGCTTTGGTTTCCATGTCATAACCATAAACCCATGATTCGTCACCAGTTATGACCCTCTGGAGCATATTTGGGTCGTCGCGGACAGAGTCCAACAGCTCCTTAGCAATGTTAATGCGATGCTGTTTTTGGTCGAAATTTAGCAATTTTGGTACGAATTTCGCGGCGACCCGTCTCATGCCCAAATCATTGGTAAAAATCGAATGGCATGAGCCAATCGATATGTTTAGGTCCTCAGCAACTTCTCTAACGGTGATTCGACGATTGGCCAATACTATTTTCTTCACTTCATCAATGTTTTCGTCTGTTGTTGACGTGCTCGGCACGCTCTTCGTCATTCACATCTTCTCGGCCCTCTGAGAACATTTTGTACCACCGATAAACGTTGCTTCGGTCCAAGGTAGCTTCACCATATGCCACAGTCAACATTCGGAATGCGTCCGCACACTTAATTTTGTTTTTCACACAAAATTTGATACAGATTCTTTGATCCATTTTTTGGAATAGGCAAAAATCGAAGACGAGCCAAAACACGTGCAAGCAAAGCAGCTGTCAAAAATTAACTGAACATTCAAAATGGCCGAACTTGTCGGCATAAGTGAGAGACATGAGTACTAACATAACGCCACAAAAAAATCGAAAATCGAATATACGTAACCCGCGAAAATTCAAAATTCGCGATACTTTTTGAACAGACCTCATATACTGTGGCGGGGGTATGCTGTTTAGGTTAGATGACTGCAAAAGCAGTATGCTTGTCACTTTGTGCTGCAATTTTCTCCTCAATTTTACAATTGATAAGATCTTTGTAAGTGATATATATTATTAATCTTGGAAATATATACCTTCCTCTATTGTACATATATACATGAAATACGAGGGCAAGTCAATAAGTTCTTAAAAAATTTGTCAGAGGGCACTCGCAGTGTTTTGTCACATTACTTTTTAACAAGGCGCATCTTTCAGCTGATTACTATCAAATTTTGAGCGGAATTCGTCGCGGTTTTATTTTTGTTGACGATTAAAGCGAACAACCCTTGTATTTTTTGCAAAATGGAAAAAAACGAGTTTCGTGCAGTGATCAAACATCTACATATGAAAGATTTAACGCCGAAAGAAATCAAAGCCGAGTTGGATAATGTTCATAGCACATCTGCATCAGTGTTTACAACTGTATACAATTGGATGAATGAATTTAAATGTGGTCGTACATCCACATGTGATGCACCTCATTCGGGACGTCCAATTGAGGCTGTTAGAAATCATCGATAAAGTCCACGATATTGTTTTGACTGATCGACGAATGAATTTGCGCGAGTTTGTTGAGGCCACAGGCATATCACATGGCACAGTGATTTCAATTTTGTATGAACAATTGAGTATATGAAAAGCTATCGGCAAGATGGGTGCCGCGTTTGCTCACTGTGGACCATAAGCGCGATCGTGTGACGATTTCAAAACAATGTTTGGAAATGTTTCAACGTAATCCAGATGAATTTCTGCGTCGATTCATTACTGTGGACGAAACATGGATCCATTACTTCACACCCGAGATGAAGGAACAGTCAAAAGAATAGACTTCACCGAGTGAACCAGCTCCGAAGAAGGCGAAGACCATGAAGTCGGCCGGAAAGTGATGGCCACAGTTTTTTGGGATGTATGCGGTATAATTCATATCGATTACCTTCCATCGAAGCACACGATCAATGACGATTACTAGGCAGTCTTATTGGACCGTTTCAACAACATTTTGAAGAAAAAACTCCATTTGGCGAAGAAGAAAGTGCTCTTCCTTCAATGCACGGTTTCACACGTGCCTGGCACCAATGGTCAAATTCAACGAATTCCGCTACGAATTGCTTCCCTATCCAGCATATTCGCCAGATTTAGCCCCCTGCGACTATTACCTGTTTCCAAACCTGAAGAAATGGTTCGGAGGAAAGAGATTCACCTCCAGAAAGCAGCTCATCACCGAAACAGAGGCTTATTTTAAAGGGTTGGACAAATCATATTATTCGGACGGTTTGAAAAAGTTGGAGAATCGTTGGATCAAGTGTATCGAGCTGACAGGAGACTATGTTGAGAAATAAAAATGAATCGATCAAAAAAAATGTGTTTTACTATATTTTTTAAAAACTTATTGACTTGCCCTCGTAAAACTACGAATTTTTACATTTCAGATATCTGAACTGGATTTGTGCATATTGTAAAATGCCTGCCAGGTATAGTGCTCCAAGATGCATAAATTCTAAAGAAGAATATTGCTGCACTACATTTGCAAGATCCAAACTCGAGACAAAAATGGATTGATGCTGCCGAATTTCTGATTGGAAATTCCTATTTCAATTTTTTCTTCTTTCTAATTTTACAGATTCATCACATTTGTATAACAAACTTGGTATAGCATCTTTCCTCATAATTTTTTTGCTACTAACATAGAATAATTCTGATGAATGGAAATAAACCTAAAAAATAAGAGGTACACGTTAGAGACAAATATCGGTTCCACCAACTATCATTAATGTAACATCAATATGTTAGAATTTTTCATAATCATTATATACACATAATTACATAATCATTATATACACTCGTATTATATTGAATTTAATATATTGATATTGAGTAAGAAATAACATTAATATTATTTTTGTTGATGATTACGCGAGTTATATTATAAAACATTTGTATGCACGCTTCGGTACCAACCTCACACAGTAAAACTGATTTTGAAGGTTTCCAATCAGAAATTCGACAGCATCAATCCATTTCTGTTTCAAGTTTGGATCTTGGGCAAATCTTGTGCAGCATTATCCTTTATTAGAGTTTGTGCATTTTGGAGCACTGCATTTGGCAGTCATTTTATAATATGCACAAATCCTGATCAGATATCTGAAATGTAAAAATTCGTAATTTTATTTCATGTATATATGTATAATAGAGGAAGATATATATTTCCAAGATTAATAATATGTATTACTTACAAAGACCTTATCAATTGTAAAATTGAGGAGAAAGTTGCAGCACAAGGTGACAAGCGTACTGCTTTTGCAGTCATCTAAGCTAAACGGCAGATCCCCATCATGGCTCTATGGAGCTTGATTATCAGGTCCAATCACAGGTGATTAGATCACCTCATGAGCAGTTTGCCACTCTCTCTCTCTGTGAGGCTCTTTAAATAAAGTACAAGGCGGCAGCGGATTTCAAGCAAATATTTGAAATAATACGATCTGCGTCCGAGCTCCCGGGTAGGTGGTCTTCCAGCGTAGCGTCGCCTCTTCTTTCTTCTTGGCGATGTAATCTTCTCTCTTCCCATGGTGGGTGAGATAGTATAATTATAGATTAAAATTCAGCTACCGAACACGGTCCGTGAGCGATTCTAATTCTAACTGTGAGACCAATCACTAGAGAAAAAAGTCTTAATGAGAAGAAAAAAAATTTATTAAATAAGAACAGAGAATTAAGGGAGTAGATCCGCAAGTGCGCTCACACACGCTTTCGTGTGCGTACTCGCCCTCTGAGCCAGGAGGACGTGCGATTCTGACGGAATGGCGCGAAAGTGACGGACAAAAATTGTCACGTCACAATATATATATATATATATATATATATTTGAAATAAGCAAATTAGTAAGAGAATTATTACTGAAGTGATATAAAGGAAGAAAATCATAGTGGAATTGCACGACTTGTAAACAGAAGCAAGTCTACTGTTTATTATATTATGAAAAAATTTAATATACAAGGTAGCATTGCAAATAAGCTTCGCTGTGGACGATCAAGAAAGCTAATTGTGAGAGAAGAAAAGACGATTATTATATGGAAAATCAAACAAGATCCTTTCACTTCTAAATCACAATTTGCATTAATCGCTACGTTTTCCAAAAAGAAGTACAGAATTGTGTTGTCGACTGTTGCAAAGAAATGGTTTACATGAGTTCCAAGGAGAAAATCATTAGCAAGAAAAATAAAATTCTACATTTAAAATTTGGTAAAGAATTTATTAACAAAGACAATTCGTTTTGAGATACAATATTATTTTCAGACGAATATAAATATAATATTTTTGATAATGATGGACATAAAAGTGGAGAAAACAAAACACACAATTAGAATTGAAAATTCTACGGCCATCAATAAAATCAATAAAATCAATAATAGTGGAATCGTAATGGCAAAAGCGTAATGGTTTAGAACTGTATGGCAGCTAGTAGAGTGGAAAATCTTGTGTTTAGATGGAATTTTAAATAAAATGAAGTACTTACAATTTTACAAGACAATTTGAAAAACAATGTTAAAATTAAAATTGAATCCATCAAATAATTATTGTTTCCAGTACAATGATTCCAAGCATTCAATGAAAATTGTCAAAGAATGGGTACTGTATAACGTCCCGCACATATTGCCACATCCACTAAAGTTTTGATTTAAATCTTATCGAGTTTTGTAGAGACTTGTAGAATGAATGGAAAGAAACTTACGAAATATTATTACTCGAAAGAAGTATTAAAACGGGATATTATTGATATATGACAATCAATAGACACAAATGTTACTTTGAAGTTAGTCCAGTCAATGAAAAATCATCTTAGGGCTATAATAAAAGCAAAAGGCGGATCAACTTTTACATTGTATATTAAAATTTAAAACTATATGTATTAAAATTTTGGATTATCTGATTTAAATAACTATTAAACGTATCGTTATTAAATGTATCGAATATGTTTATGAGCCACGTATAATGCGTGTTTACAATAAATTTATTATAAAAACTGAATACATTGTTAAATTATTTTATAATTTTACTTATAATCTTAAAACCTCTTTATCTCTTTTACATGTAATATTGTTTAAAAGACTGCAATTTAATATTTTATTTCATTAAATATTAAAAATATAATTTAATATAATATTAAAAATATAATTAATTCTAATACTTTCGTGTGTGTGTACTTTAGATTGTATAATACTACTTAGATTGTATAATATATAGATTTTTATATATTTCGTACTGATTACAATTGTTATATTGTAAATTCATGAGCATAATACCATTATAAGTTTATATGTTTTCATTTATATATCGATTATAATGTATATAATTTGTTATATGCAATTATTCTACACAATAAATAAGTTTGCTATTCTGTCATAACATTCTATATACTAATTGAAAATATCAAATTTCTTCTTCACGAGTTGTACACGTACATCGGTTACTATTTATTTTTCAAAGGTACTGTTATTTTCTAAATCATATTTTTTTGCAATATATTTTTTGTTTTGTATCTCATTTTTATTTATCCCCCCCCCCTCCTTTATTCAATATATTCTGTATAAAATTATCGCTCCAATACATTCAATACGAAATTATTAGTTATTTATTTTTCCTCTCTGAAACATGCCAGTATGTTGTCAACTTCTCCTTCCCCAGCCTCTCCTGTTTGTTTTATTTTTACGCACCTATAACTAAAACAGGAATAAGGCCTGGCTGTGACCTGACAGAGTTAGACACGTGTTGGGACCCAAAACTACCGTACCGTAAGCAGGGAAATAAACGGATTTTTGCATCGGGGTCTGTGTTGACGGATACTGCAATGAGAAGACAAAATCATCCACCTTTAGATAGTACGACCAATAGTTACATACCACATGATTCTAATTTATTTCCTCCGACTGTCACGATACATAAAGGCCGTAAGGATATCATATTATATAAAAATATTTGCAATTATAGTAGTTATGTCATTTATATCACTTTATTTTCTTTTTCTTTATTATAAACAGAAATTATATACCATCCACCTATGGACGAAAGTGTGCTTTATAAAACGCTGAAAAACGAATGCGAACCGTCAGTAATGTTCGCAATTAATCATAATCTTTACGCATATGTGAAAATAACCAACTGTAAGTATAAATAAATTGTATTGCCAATATATCTGTAAGAATCTTATTCATATGATTTATAGTAAATTGCTGCGTAAACAAGATCTGCTGGAATGTGACATCGAGAGGTCTTGCTTGTATTGGTCAGGATGAAATTATTTTATTAGTTGAAGTTTTGCCAGATGAAACACGGATTCCAAAAGACCTTCTCACATACATTAATCAATTATATCTCGAAGCTATTAAAGGTAATATCTCGTATGTGTACATACGAGAATGTATATATATGTCACTTGACATATATATACATACATATATATATATATATATATATATATATATATATATATATACACAAATAATGCTAAATAGCGTTTCCTCGAACGCATCTGTAATAGTCGATATCTTAATAACAGTAATATTCAGATTTGTATTGCAACTAATTGTTTCGAGTTTGTTTTGCTAGGTAATACAGTGACGGAACTCGGCTTCTCAGTATATCAAAGTACCAACCTATTATTAGGTTCACGCGAGCATGTAGGATTTCTTTTTATTCGTCAGACATTGCAATGCTTACAAAAGATTATTTTACCGCCTGCACCTTTCTTGATTGGTCTGTTGGTTCACAGGTAAATATAACACAGTTTCGCAATTATGTATTGGTATTTTATCTAAATGTGATTCTATATTGTATGTGTGTGTCTATTATGTCGAGTATTTTTCTGATAATATAAGCGGGCAGGTATGAATAGATTAGTGTATAATAGATTAGTATGCATGATTAGTGAAATGCAATTTATTTGTGTTAACAATATATTTGTGTTAAAAAAATTATATTTATTTATACATTTATTTATTTTGGCTCTTCTCTGGACCATCTTCAGTGAATGTTGATAAATTATAAGGTATTCTAAACTCTAACTTGGAAAAGGTAAAATATATTATTGGCAAATAAATGTGTATCGTGCACTTGAATATAAAACAAGAAGATTAAAAATATCCAATCAGAGTAAAGAATTTAAAAAAAAATTTTTATTATACATCTGCCAATGATGTGTTCTATCTTTTCCAAATTGGAGTTTCGACTACCTTATAATTCATCATTGACAACACTTTCGGAGAAGAGCCGAAATGTCTGGACAAATGTAATTTTTTATATATACATATTGTTAATTGCATTAACTGTGTTTGACTATCATCTGCCTGCTTTCTTGTTAGAGTTAGCGAGAATCTGTAAACTATTATTATTTTTTGACAGAGTGTATAAAAACTGCCGAAACGCATTATCAATGATGTTTAACTTAATAATTAAAAAAAAATAATAATAAAGTATACGGGCAATGAGAGCGTCAATATAGCATAGAAATTAGTACGCAAAATTCATATAAAATTCATATAATATTCACATAATATATAAATCTACTATGAGTATACACAATACAAATATAATGTCGATACAAATTTTTTGGACAGTTTCAGTTTACTTGTTTCATTATCAGCAAGTTGTGCATAATTTTCATCGATGTCTTTACAAAAATTTAATCCGCAAATGTTGGAAATATGTTTTAAATGAGATCGAGAATGAGCATGTCCTTATTGTCTGGTGTTAAGAGTTGCAAAAATTAGTTCCTCGTTGTTTAAATGACTAATCTTTGTCCCTATAAATCACAATGAATTATTCCAAGCGTATCACGTCAATTTACAAAATAGGAAGATTATAAGAATTAACAATTTTGTTAAACATTGAATATAAAAATATACAAAAATATAAAAATATAAGTAATTTATTTCTCATAACATCGAAGAAAAGGGACATGGATTTTTCTCTCATTGCATTGTCTATTGCGCCTGATACATATTTTAATAATAATTTTTTTTGAACTCTCAACTACAATCATGAAAGACACCAGTCTTATAATCATACATCGACATTCTTTTATTGTACATTTCAACCAAGACGAAGATTCATTTTAATTATTGATATAAACGGTTATATACGAGGGGTGTTCAAAAAGTAAGTTTCCCTGCTCCGGGAAAAAAGCAAAACACAATTTTTAGGTTAAAGTAACATATGTATTTATTGTTTGACTTATAAACTATTTTTCTACATAGTCCCCTTGGACTTGAATACATTTTTTATATCTGTTCTGAAGCTTTGACAAACCTAGTTTATAAAAATCCGTGCCCTGTTTTTTAAAGAATAATTTAACAAAGTCTTTCACTTCATCATTTGAATTGAAGTGATGGCCACCCAAACTTTCCTTTAACTTAGGACGCTTTCGTTTAATGGCACTTTTAAGTTTATTTAGCACTTCACAGTAACGATCTGCATTTATCGTGGTACCGGATTCAAGAAAATCAATTCAAAAAACAGACAATTTTTGTAACTCTCAACCAAACAGTAAAGATATGTTCATCCTCGATCTTATTTAGAATATATTTCTAACATTTGCAGATTAAATTCTTAAAAGACATTAATGAAAATTATCTATAACTTACTGATGATGGTTTGAAGTAAACCGAAACACCCCCAAAAAATTTGTATTGATACTCATAGTAGATTAATATATTATGTGAATATTATATGAATTTTATATGAATTTTGCGCACCAATTGTATTAACGCTCTCATTGCCCGTATACTTTATTATTATTATTACTTTTAATTTTGAGAGCCTTATTATTTAACGACGATAAAACAATTTTACGTAGAGCTTTCGATAATCAAAATAATATTACAATAAAACCGGACAAATTAGAGCTAAAACATGGTTGTGTTTGTTATACAAAATTTTCTTTTCTACAAGTTCAAATTCTCAAGTTAATCAACTATTGTATTTTATATGAATAAATAGAAAAAAAAATTTTGTATAACAGACACAAATAACAATCATGTTTCAGCTCTAATTTGCCCGGTTTTATTGTAATCTTATTTAAATTTTGTTTTAATAATTAAAACTTTTTAACAAGGAATAGAAAGTTACTTTTCAAAATACTAAGTATAAGCATATTCAAGCCTATAGCAGTCAAAGCTAGATCTTCTCAATGCTTAAATAATTCACAGTGAATTATTTATATCCTATATACGTACATGCATATATATTATATTTTTGTAGTTATTCAAACTGCGCCGAAATTTTTCTGGACTTTTTCAAATGCAATTAAACTACTTAAATAATATCACAAGTTAAATTAAATTGACAAGTAAATCATCGTAAATCATTAGATTACTGAGGTCTAATGACTTAGGACACTCGTATGGAATACAAGAGATCCGGGTTCAAGTCCCGGTCGAGGTAATATTTTTCACAATAAATTTATTTAAGGTTTTCAGCACATTAACACCCTTATAATATGATATCGGATCGAAGATTGAGAATTTGCTTGTCAATTTAATTTAACTTGTGGTATTATTGCAGTAGTTTAATTGCATTTGAAAAAATCCAGAAAAATTTCGGCGCAGTTTGAATAACTACAAAAATATAGTATATACATGCATATGCATATAGTATATATGCATGTACATATAGGATATAGATAATTCACTGTGAATTATTTGAGAAGATCTAGCTTTGACCGTTATAGACTTGAATATGCTTATACTTAGTATTTAATTTCATGTCGGTCTTAATAAAATCTTATTATTACTTTTCAAAAGTTACAGTTACTCGTTACCAAGTAGAAAGAATAACAAGTTATCGTTACCGAATTTTAAAAGTAATTCGAGTTAAAGTATCAATTAGAGGACCCAGCCCTAATGATCTTGACCTTGACATATGTTGTCAAGATCATGGCCTCCAACAGATTTTAATCGTCGCTCGTTATTCATTAAAAATTATTAACAGTCTAAGTTAGTTAATTATTTCCCTGCTTTACATAAAGAATTAAATAATTTTGGACAGGAAGAAAGGTGGACGAATTCAAGCTTTCCACGCAAAGCGACTTTCACTCCACCTCCTCCCATGCCAAGAGACGCGCGATTTTCCATGCGAAGTGACTTTTATCCCATCTTCTCTACTGCCAAAGGCGCGCTCCAAGCAGAACAACAAGTCATTATGATATCAAACTGATGTCAAAATGACTCCAAAATGATCATTAAAAATTATTTTTCAATCATTTTCCGATTCATTTTAATATTATTTTGATGTTATCGTGACTTGTTTTTTGACATTGTTCTGCTTGGGAGGACTTTCCACGCGAAGCGACTTCCACTCTATCTCCCTTTATGCCAAGAGGCGCGCGACTTCCCACGCGAAGCGAGGTCCATTCCATCTTTGAGCGGAAAGTCGCGTGCCCCTTGGCAAAGGTGGGATGAAAGTCGCTTCGCCCGGAAAGTCGCGCGCTCTTTGATAATAGGGGAGGTGGGTGAAAGTCGCTCCGCGTGGAAAATCGGATGTCGCTTAGCAGCGGAGCAGGTGAAAGTAGCTTCGTGTGGAAAGCCATTACATAAGCAAGGAAGGGTATAATTTTTAATAATGGATAAATCATACTCGTATATATAGCAGAAATAAGACGTTATTTTTTCAAACTTTTTTGTTAATAACTTTTTAACAAATAACGAGCGACTGCTAAAACCTGTTGGAGATTACTCAGGGTCATGACCTTAACATAGTTCAAGGTCATTAAAACTGGATCCTCTAATTGGTACTTTTATCGTAACAATTATAGTTACCGTTACTTGAGAAAGTAACTTTACATTACTTTTTCATTACTTTTTGAAAATCGACAACCATCTATCACAGCGAACAGGTGCCTAAGGGCTTTCTAGTCTATAGCTTGTGTCCAATCAATCATATCTAATCGTGTGCAAAGTAACAATAAAAGTAACTGTGAAATTTGTTACCATTATCAAAAAAATGTAACCACGTTACTGTTACAGTTACCAAAAAAAAGTAACGCAATTAATAATAAAGTTTTTAAAAACTTGTAACTGTAACTTCGTTACAATTAATGAGTTACTTTCATTCCCTACTAATGGTATTCAGGATTATGATCTTATTAAAATTTGTCAAAATCGAGGCCTTTTGAGGTTATTTTTCTTATTTTTCGTGTAAAAAATTAAAAAAATTGGGAGTACAAAATCAATTGTCATGAAACTTGATAGAAATGTAATACGAGGTAAACTATCCGTGATAGCAGATAAACCTCCGGAGAGATTTTGAGTAGCGTCTACTACTAATTTTTAATTGCAACAAACTGTACACAGAGTTTGTACTATCGGACAATGTCAGCAAACTGTTGTCAAAAATATGATAAAGTCTGCTAACATGCTATGCCAGCAAACTGGTGACAGAAACCGAACAGAGTCTGCTGTATAACCTAACAGCAGATTGCGAGCATAAACTAAGCAGAACCTACTGACATAACCTAACAGTAGATTGGCAGTAGAAATCGAGCCTTTGCCATTTTCATATACAATCTCGCCATGAGATGGACTTGCTTCTCGTAAAAGAAAACGTCCAGGAGTCAATTGGCGTATGTAAATTGAATAGGCAAATTTCCTACAGATCCCAAGCTCTTTTGGAGTGTGCTTTCTGAATCTCCGAATATTGTTTTGACTATTCTATAACATTCTGTATATATATTTCCGTATATATTTTATAACTTCTGTGTGTATATTTTAAAATGTGTAATTAATAATATTTTAGCAATAAAACTGTATTGATTGTTTCTAGGTTTCACAGTAGTATATATAAATATTTAATTATATATAATTATATATAATCATTTATATACGAGGGTCGTTCGATAAGTCAGGTGAATTTTTGCGAGATGGTGCCATAATGAACTGTGTAGTATATGGCTAGGAAGTAACACTATTCAAACTGTCTCGTATCAAGTTTCAGTCAAATGTGACGCTTAGTTTATGTGTGGCAGACATTGGAAGTGAGCAGCAGTTGTCGTAAAAATGGAGAAAGACGAATTTCGTGCAGTGATTAAACATTTTTATTTAAAGAAGTGGACGGCTGCGCAAATCAAAACCGAGTTGGACGAAGTTCACGGGGCACCAGCGTTGAAGATCGTTTATTTTTGGATTAATGAATTCAAAAGAGGCTGGACATCAACCAAAGATAAAACACGTCTCGGACGTCCAATTGAAAAGTCATTACGCCAGAAATGATTGAAAAAATCCATCGTATCGTCATGGAAGATCGTCGAATGAAAGTGCGTGACATAGCTGAGATTATAAGCATCTCAGTAGATAGAATGCATAATATCCTGCACAAAGAATTAGAAATGAAAAAACTTTATGCACGATGGGTGCCGCGATTGTTGACCATCAACCAAAAACGTACGCGAAAAGACATTTCGCAGCAGTATTTGTCGATGCTTAAGCGCAACCTACAAGACTTTTGGCGTCGTGACCGTAGACGAGATTTGGATCCATCACTACACATTCGAGTCAAAATAGTAGTCGAAGCAGTGGACAGCGCCTGGTGAATGTACGCCGAAGAAGGCGAAGCCTGTTTTGTCGGCCAGGAAGATAATTTTTTGAGATTCTCAAGGAATCATTTTTATTAAATACTTACAGAAGGGTCAAATAGTCACAGAAGCATATTATTCTGCCCTTATGAATCGTTTCGATTGTACGAAGAGCTGTAAACGAAACGGCCAAGATTGGCGCGCAAAAAAATTATCTTTCACCATGACAACGTTCCGGCTCACACCTCCACAGTCGCAATGGCAAAATTGCATTAAGGTTGCATTAATTGAATTAAGATTTGAATTAAGGTTTACTGCCCCATTCACTATATTCTCCTGATTTGGCTTCTTGTAACTTCTTCCTATTTCCAAATCTCAAGATCTGGCGGAGGAAAAAAATTTTCATTCAATGAGATCATCGCTGTTGTGGATGTGTATTTTGAAGGCCTCAAGACTTCTTACTTTTCCGAAGGGATCAAAAAATTGGAACACCGCTAGACTAAGTGTGTAGAGCTCCAAAAAGACTACGTCGAAAAGTAAAAAAGAATTTTCCGGAAAATAGGTGATTTTATTGCTTTTTCCTGACTTCGAACGATCTTCGTATATATACACAAAATTTTTTATGAGAAATCAGGTCGATTTAAATGAAAATGACAAATCTTGCTCGGTTTCTGCTGTCAATCTGCTGTCAAGTTATGTGAGCAGACTCTGCTCGGTTTCTGTTTGTAATCTGCTATCAGATTCTGTCAGCAGGTTCTATTCGAGTTCTGTTTGCATAGAATGTTAACGATTCTATCGATAGAACAGGAGCAGAATGCAACATCACTTGTGGTCAGTCTGCTAACATCTTCTAATCAAATCTGCTACGAATCTGTCGATATCCTACTAACATTTTGCTATCTGGATATGATGAAGAAATCTCATCAAAATCGAATGGTTAAATGATACTGTTAAAAATTATGAAAATATGTCCGATGAGTGGATTTGTGTCCATTTGCCACTTATATATCACTTTGACAAATAAATTAAGAAAAAATTGACCAATGTGTGCCAACACAAGATGTTTTTTTGTGAAAATAATTCATATATTATAAATCATAAGTATAAATTACGTTTCAACATCATTATTGTGTCCTTTTCAAATGTTTAAATAACATATTCTAGATATAATAAGCGTCTCAATAAAATAAAATAAAGCTGTCAGAAGTAAAAAGATTGTTAGTAGTATATGGGCAGCCATGGGACGTTAAAACGAACCCTCTCCACGCACACTCTCCTGGGCATGGCCTAGAGGGATCTGTCTGGAAAAACGGCGCGCTCTGATTGGTCGAGAAGTGAAGGGTGGGGATAATAGGATAATTAAAAGGCGCGTTCTGATTGCTTTGTATGTACTTAACTGTACTTTCCCAAAAGGTGATTGGAGAAGCGAGTGGTAGAGAACCTCCGACAAAATAGAGAGCGAAGTCCGAAAAAATGGCGATTGGGACTGCAGCATTTTTTGTCGTGGGGAGGGATACGAACAACGAACATGAATAGCAAATAGTTTTACGACTGTCATTTTTTGTTGACGTGACCCAATGTCTCCGACGTACTGACGTTTTAGTGAAAATGTTTTTATTTATGATGGGAACTGTTATGAAAATTTTTGAATTCTAGAAAACTTACTTTTGCTTGGAAGAAAGGGGAAGTAAACAGGAACATGTTTAATTGACATGGTGCGATGTCTTCAAGTATTACTTTTAAAAAATTCTTTCTATATTTTATGTATTTAATGTACATTATCTAAGTCTGAAATACGAAGGAAAATGTGTCTAATGTAAAATGGGATTGAGGTTAGGAGTAAGAAACAAAATTTACAAAACGTTCATTTAAAAGAGATATTATATGATATTTTACTTTTTTAAAAGAGTACGTTTGAACATGACAGCATACAGCATCTGAATTTACGAATTTACGTTTACAATGATGAAAAATTTTATGAAATAACTGTACGATCAATCGGTCATTGTGTTTACAATCAGAGATAAACAGACTAAGAAACTGGCTAAGATTATAACCATTACACATTAAATGTAGAAGTACACACCAATATTGTCCACAAGTTTGAGAAAGCATTCTTTGTAGCATTGTCATATTCTAGCGATACGTGGTGGAGTTTCGCCGAAGGCATAAAAGGAATCTTGGATTCAAGAGTGGCATCCGTAGTTATCGAAATATGTTCGATGTAGAAGGCGACACAATGTTGGCCAGGTCGATCGTCCGTGTTAGCGACAATGGCAGTTGACCTCATTCACACTCTCGGCAGTTGGTCAGCAAGATAGAATCCCGTCGGACACTGAAGTGATATAATGCATTTAAAACTTCCAATGAATTTATTTCTCATTGTAGGAGAGTATGAGAGAGGAAATGTTTGAGTAAATTCAAAATTTACCTTTTTTGTCAGCATATGCGATGTGGAGTTTTCAAAATACTTGCCGTTTGCGAGACGCTGCGAATATTAGCTTTATCTCTATAGTGGACGAGTCGAATTTTGGAAGATCTTTTTTCTCTTTGCCTGTCGCTTGTTCGTCCTCGCTATGGTTTGCCTTTTCTGTTGCGTTATTTTTCCTCAAACTTCAATGTTGCGGTTTCGCATCTGATTTTTAAATTAAATTGAAAATTTTTCGCTGTTTTTTCTCTCTCGACGTCGTTCTCACTGCAATTTTCTCAGGGTAGACTATCGTAGCTCGAATTGCTGTTATTGCGTACAATTAACCAACGTTTCAAGGCGCGTAAGGCGCAATGTGATTCGACGTTGGTTCGAAATTCATGATGCATACAACAATGCATACGTCCTCAACTATCGAAATCTGGTAGATTTTTCACCGAAATCCGGAGAAATTCCTTCGATTATATACGTTTCTGGAGAGTAGATTACTTAGATAACGTCTTCTCTTGTCCTTTGTTATAGATATAGCGTGCATGTCATGTAATGTTTGTGCAGATGTATCGTAAATGTATGTAGGATTGATGTCTCCGTCGGACCATTCGATTCCGTGATAATCTCGTGTAGCCAGTTGTTTTCTCATCTTACTGTTCGGATAAATCGTCAAATGGATAAGATGGCTTCATAATCCAGTGATCAGTGATCGTCGCATTAACCGCAAGAACCGCGACTTCGAAATAAAGTTTTCTTCGATGAAAATTTATGTCGATGACTATATCCATCATGATGTTCGAATTTTCGCTACCCTTTTTACGATACGAAGCGTTGACGTCAGCGTCACGAACAAGATTGAAGTTTTTTTTGTTATTTTATGTGCAATTAGATAGAAAAAAAAGTGTAGTGGGGAAAGATAATTATCTCGCGCAAGATATAAGGCTAACTAGAAAAGTTAACAATGACTTGACGCGAGGAGTCGATTTTCTAAAACGTTATTGAATTTGGCGTAAACAATACAATTAATAGTCACGGAAAGAGCTTTATTGAATCTCACTTCTAATCCTAAGCTCCCGTGTTTCACGAGATTCCAATGTCCTGCGCAATTAGCGGATAGATCTGGAGCAAGATCGAAAGCGAAAAGAAAGCGAAACCATCGGTAATTGTCTCTACTTATCTAATTATCTTCATTCAGAAAATGAATGCCAGTTCCCGAGAATAAGGTGTGATAAGCTTCAGCGTAGAGTGGTTCGTCTTTCGAAAAATTTGGCTATAACAGTTTACTGGGAATTTGCATACTATCAACGTATCGCGAAAAGAAATTTATTCCGTAATTTTTGAAAATTAAATGAGTTTAATTTTCTATCAGGTAACTGTCCGAGTATTGCATTGTCTGTCGATTCCTCCACGACGCCAGCGCATTATGAATGTTTTAACTTCGACTCTCGTAAGGGGATACTTGGTGATAGTTTTACTCAGCACTCTAGCATGTGCGAGTAGCACAGCGGGGCTTCTTTTTACTCTTCTTACAAGTAGACTGGCTCAAGAATGTGAATTTTTATCGTTTTAATTCTCCTGTAAGACCTATAAGGCAAAACGAATCTTTCGAACGTATGAATTTCATTCTAATTTTCACTCTATTAATTAAAAATTTATCCTAATTGAAAACGTCGCAGTGAAGGCCTACGAGGTCTAGCGCGCGATTTCTCTGAATGTATTGCGCGCTTCTCTTGTGCGCGTATTTGAGGTCGACGAATCTAACGTGTCGTCCATGTAATCGGGAATATTCGCGTCCCATAAGCAGGAGGTTAGATGGGAAGTTTTTGTAAGTGAAGCATAATTTAATAATGCCTCAATATAAGTGCGGTAAGCATAAACATTGTTTGATGGCGACACAAGCTTTTGATTGAAATATACGTCGATGGTTGAACATGGAATGCAATAAATGATTTACGGATCCTACTTTTGCCGTGTCGGATGTGACCTATGTGCTATCTTCTCATTCGCTTTCTACGCGTATGTGAAGATTCAATATAGTGTGAGTGAGATAGTCTTCTTCATGTCCGGGTATGACGAATTCTATGGGCGAGTCATCGGCGAGCGAAATTAGAGGTTTGTAATAAATTCTTTGCGAGCTCTCAATGCTGGTTTGCGTAGGAGACACAGAAAAGAAATCGAATTTGCTCTTTATACACTCGCTTGAGTGAGTATGAAGAAAGGTTATGCTTTTCCTCCTATCTTCCTATCTCAATTAAGAGAGTATGTCGAATACATCACGTTTTCTTGATTAGATGTCTCTTAGTGGAAGGTTTTTTGATTTTTTTTTCTGCAGCGCGAATTTTCTTTTTTTTCGTCATTTTTTTACTCCTCTTTTGTACTATTTCTTCCCATACTACTTCTCAATGATTTTTTTTACCATTTCACGTCATTTACGAAGCATGATACGACAATCTCGATCTCACAATGGAAATTGAAATATTGCGGACTTCGCGGATATTTTATATCCTCACCTCCTCATCAGAGAACTTATTTTTTCTTTAGTTTTTCTTTTCAGATTATCCCTTGATTCCGCGAGCCGACTTTTGACCGCTTTCTTCAAGGCTTATTATTTTCGACATCTTCTATTACGTTAATTTCCACACGTAAAACTTCTTTTCCGACAGCACGTGCACCTTTATTTAGGTAAGGTAGCATTTTTCTGAATAGTCTACCGAGTAAGCTTCCGATTCCATGTCCGCGTTGGTAGGGCGAATCGATGAAAACACGTGGAACTCCACCTCGCCTGAGGAATATTTTAATGTCGGTATCCCGTACATTAAAATACTCCTCATATTCTATCGCTAGTTTCTGACTAAAGATTGTCACTATTGACACGCTCGCGTACACGAAAGAAAGGCTTACGTTTAAAGCGTCCATTTACTGTCAGCAATCCGAATTCGAATGGAATTTTTTTTCCAAGATGATTTCGTATATCTATTTCGATTGTTCTGACATTTGTTCATTGCAATAGGATATAATTAGGAAATGAGAAATGCTTCACCAAATTTGCATAATGCTTCACCAAATGCATAATTATGACTGTGTATCTCGATTGGTGCTACTCTGAGAAGAGGAGTACGTACATCACCTGTTATGTAAGACTCACAAATATCGCAATAAACGAACATTTTATCGGGGATAGCGCGCTCTACAACAAGCTCTACTGGGTTCGCTACTCCAGTAACCGTCTGTATGTCATCGTTCAGTCTTCTTATTACATCCGTAAGTAAGAAAAGTTTTCTCATTGGAATTAGGTTTACATATAGTGAGCTTGGAATAAAATTCATGTTTATTGGAAATTGCTGATGAGAAACCTAGCATTCATAGAAGATTATCGGAAAAGTTTGTATGAGTAGCATTTCTCATCGCAGTTAATACTTGTCAAGAGCACTTTGCCGTCAGTCGCTTTTTGCTGTTCAAAATAAAATCGAATCGGCATTTTTACACGCAATATTGATCGCCTCAATAAGTTCAGAGATATCGCTGTAAATTCTATTTGGAAATGCAACTTCTTTTGTCGTAAACGGGCTATTCGTCCCTTTATCGGGTTTAACATCCACGAATCTGATCACATTTTCGTCATGTCTACGTGTAAAAAGGTACAGGGAAGTTAAATCTCGCAACCTCCCATTGTCCATGCAACACTATAAAATGAGATAATTCCCTGGTGAAAGACGACATTCTATTATCTGAAAAATGTTGCATACTGTTATTACTCGGAAGTACCAGAAGAAATTGTTCCTCCTTCATCGCGAAGAGAAATTGAACTCGAAACCGGAATCCAAGTATCAAACTTACTGGGATAATCGCGTCAGTTAATTAGTAGTGCTTATTAGCTCCTCGTACTCTTTGTCACGATCAACGAAAATAAAATATTCTTCCTCTAATTTCTTCTCGTTTTTCTCAACTCGAGCTAATTCCTGCTCATAAAATATATTTATATAAAATATGTTTATGACTTCATCCATTAAATCTCGCTGTTTACATATAATACGTGGGTTTCGCCAATCGAGAACACGGTAAATTCAAAATATCTCCTCGCCTCATTTAGCTTCATATCCTTTCTCTTACTTGTCGTTCTACTGATGCGAACGAGATCTCCGACACGATTTAATCTTTCGCACACGTTTTTTTAATGTTTCGTTTTTCCAACGTCGAGCTATATTTTCACGAGCAATATGTGCGTTTTTTTCTCTACTACCGCTGGTTACATTCTCGTGGAGTGATTGTAAGCGCGTACAATGTCTTGCAGAACTTCGATGTAGCATCGCGTACTTTTTTTTTGCGTAAAATAACGCCACATTCGCTTCAGTGTTCTGTTGATGCGCTCGATGATGGCAGTTTTAACATCTGGATTGCGTGTTACTCAAAAATGAATGTCGTTTTCTTTAAAAAATTTCTGCATTGATTTCTGCGCGACAAATTCTTTGCCCTTGTCCGTTTATAAGTTACAGATACTTCCTTCGTTTTTCGCTAGTACGCGTTGGAAAACTTTTATCACGCAATTATTCGTTTTGGCACGTAATGTACTACCCAGACGTATTTACTTAGTACACCGATAATCACTAATAGATAGGAATAGCTGTCATTGTAACTTTTTAGATTTCGGAGTTCGATTAAATCTGTTTCTTACACATCATCAATGTTTGTTACGTTGTAATATAATCATGGAAATTTTCTGTGCAATGGTCGGCGGAACGTGTATGCATCTTGCGATTTGAGCCAGCGACTTCTCCCCGTGAGAAATTCGGTTTAACAGCATAAGTTAAATTATCCATCATCGAATAACTCACATAATGCGACGGATCGTAGTATAATTTTTCAAACATCATCGTTATCTTAGTTTTTCTAACCAAGTAACCGATTTTTTGTTGTCTGTGAAGATACGGGGATATTAGTTTTTCGTGTACGAGAAAAAAATTGCGAACTTTCTTCGTCTTTTTCTTGTTCGTAATTTTTACGTTTTTCTCTTTCCTCGCGCAATCTCGATGCAATCGATGTGAAACTTGCGCTTTCGGTAAAATTGGCGTGGAAATCGCACAAGATCGAAGTTTTATGCAGTAACACCATACGTGGACAATAATCCTTTATTTCTCACCAATGCAGAAGGTATGTTTAACGCACGGGGTAATTTCGCGCCAACTGATTTCTACTTATTGCTTTCAATTTTTCTCTCGCGCATCGCGTCATTTATCAAGTCTGTGATATACTAATCTTCCACGACGTTACCATTTATTTGATTAAATCTCAACATTCTTATCATGTATATAAGGAAGTTATTTCTTCGTTATCTCATTCAAATTAAATAATTTTATATGATTTGAAAGAGAAAATGTAAAAGTTAACGTAAGTGATGGTTGCGTAAAAAGAAAAAATACTAGATTTATATTACAATAAATGTGTAGATATAATGATATTTTCATAAGTTTTACCTCCAAATGCCCAAATACATGAAAATTTATTTCTTGAGGTCAATTATAAGTTAAACTGTTTGTAGAAAAACACTATAAAATGCGTGATATCAGTACAAACTTACCTTTTTAAAAAAGGTAAAAGTGTTAAGAATATACGTGTTTCTCGAATAAGCCTAAGTATGTCACTCAAATAATAGTAGCTTTTTTTAGTTATTCTTCAAGGATATTCTTTTATTTAAAGTCTTCTTATTCCCAAGTAATGACAACTTTAATTCTCTCTGTCAAAAATTAATTCTCGAAAAAAACTAATGTACTAAATGAAAAATTAAAAGATGCTACATTCTTAATTAATCAAGGTAAATTCTATCAAATTAAAAATTCTATCAAATTAAAACCTAAGTGTAGTACTATCTTTTTATTTACTTAACTCTAATGATATATATCATTCGTATAAAAAATTTGATATCAACAAAACTGGCGCCAAGTTAAATTCCACAAATTTTATGTATCATTTTATGTATCATTCGTAAAAAAGATTTAACATTAACAATTGGCTAAGTTAAATTCCATACAAAATAAATAATATTAATTTTTAATGATATGTATCACTTGTACAAAATATTTGTCTCGGTCTAAAGGCTTAGGACGCTCGCACGGAATGCAAGATATCCGGGTCCGACTCCCGGCCGAGGCAATATTTTTCGCAATAAGTTTATTACAGTTTTTTTAAGATTAATTTGAGAAATTTTGGGGGGATTATTAACATTTCAGATTGATTGCGTTGAAAATTCGACAACCATATTGGCACGCAATTATCATTTCTGAAATTAATTCATTTATATGAATATATATATGAATATATATATATTGGGTATGGGAATAAGTTTCCGCCCTTTTTAAATGAAAAAGATGTGTTTATTTAAACAAATCTATATAAGTGAGTTTATTCAAAGTATGCTCCTTCGGAAGCGACAACTTTCTCCTACCTTTCCGGTAATAAACGGATTCCTCGAATGAAAAAATCTAATTCTTTTGAAGCGATCCATTCATCAAGCCATTTTTTTATACCTTCATAAGAATTGAATCGTTCTCCAGAAAGGGCCGACTGCATGGATCGGAACAAATGGAAATCTGAAGGGGCAATGTCCGGTGAATACGGCGGGTGGGGCAGAATTTCCCACTTTACTCCTTCCAAGTATTTCTTGACCGGTTTTGCAACGTGTGGCCTAGCGTTGTCATGTAACAGAATCAGCTTGTTGTGCCTATTGTCCCATTCCGGTCGTTTTTCTTTCAAAGCTTGGTTTAAACGTATCAGTTGTAGCCGATAACGATCGCCAGTGATGGTTTCGGACGGTTTGAGCAGCTCATAATATATAATACCTCTTTGATCCCACCAGATGCACAACATAATCTTCGAAGCATGGATATTTCGTTTTGGCGTTGATGGACCTGGTTCACCTGGCATCACCCATGCCTTCAAGCGTTTAGGGTTATCGTAGTAGATCCATTTTTCATCGCCAGTTACGATAGAAAACTCTTTCTTTGTTGTCATTGACGAAGCATCTCGCAGATGACCAAACGTCTTTCCATGTCTCTCTCTCTCTCTCTCTCTCTCTCTCTCTCTCTGTCAATTTGTATGGCATCCAATTTCCTTCTTTTTGCACCATTCCCATTGCGTGGAGACGTTTTCCAACAGTGGATCTATCAACATTTAACTCTTTTGCCAACCTATCGAGCGATAAACACGAATCTTCTTCGAGTAATGCTTGCAATTCTGCATCTTCAAATTTTTTCGGTGCACTTTCGCGTTCTTTGTCACGCACGTCAAAATCACCACTGTTGAATCGCCGAAACCATTCTTTACAACTAGTTTTCGATGGAGCATGCTCACCGTAAATATCTACGAGCAAACGATGCGTTTCCGCAGCACTTTTCTTTAAAATAAAATAATGGAGTAAAACTTCCCGCAAATGTTGCTTTTTTGGAATAAATTCCGACATCTTCAACGCAAAAAAAGTTACTCTTTGTTACGCTTCGAACGAATGCCATCTATTGGGCTCAAAAGTTTGGACATACACTTTTCAAAAACATGTCTTGCCGTTCTATCAAACACACGAGCAATGCTACTAACGACATCTTTCTGCAATGGGCGGAAACTTATTCCCATACCCAATAGTTCAACATCTTAACATTCAGACCGTAGTGGCGCTTCGTATTTGAAAATAATGTATTTAACATAAATAGTCTTGTTTTCAATCTTGTTGATTATTGATTTTGAATTAATAATGTACAAATAATGATGTGTGTGCGTGTATGTATGTATGTGCGCGCGTGTGCGTGATGTGAGTGCGTATGTAGTATATGTATAATCTTATAAAACGAAAAGTAGTTAAGAAATCACAATCCGTTCTATCTTAAATTTAGTCGGTATGTATAATACTTACAAAGCTATCTCTTTATGTGACACACGTATCACTTGGCGATACGACGAATGAGTATAATCTATAATGGAGTATAATGGTCCTGAATGAAATCGATACCATCGATGAAATCGATTTACCGATTCATCGCTGCTATTATTAGAGTAAATGTCCAGTCTCTAATAAAGGATCTCTCTAGCGAGCCACTATCAGATAGGCTGACGTATATGGTATTGTAAGATTGGAATTATAAGATGCTAGAATATAAACGCATAATATTATTTAATATTAATTAATATTAAGTAATATGCTAACCGAACGAATGGACTCTACATATACGGTTACGACGGTTAAACTACATTCCTTTTGGAAAATTTAGGCAAAGAATCTTTGTGTTAGTAAGACTTCTACTAACAAGTTTAAAAAAGAACATATCAGATGGTCCATAATTCCTTTTATCAATGGAATATCTAACAAGTTTTGCAAATTTATTAATGGTCTATCTTATAATAAGGTTGCTCATTACAGTATTAACAAATTCATTAAAGTACACAAAGATCCTTTGCCTAAATTTTTCAAGAGGAATGTATTGTAGTTTACAAGATCGAATGTCGTGATTGTAACGCTTTCTATGCAGGCCAAACGGGAAAAAAATTAAAAACGAGATTAGCAGAACACCGTAATCATATACGTAGAGTTACATCCATTCGTTCGGTTATCATATTACTTAATATTAATTAATATTAAATAATATTATGCGTTCTAGCATCTTGTAATTCTAATCTTACAATACCATATGTCAGGCCTATCACTAAAGACTGAACATTTACTCTAATAATGGCAGCGATGAATCAATAAATCGATTCCATCGATAGTTGTCGATTTCATTAATGACCGTTATACTCCATTATAGATTATACTCATCATTCGTCGTATTGCCAAGTGATGTGTGTGCCACGTGGAGAGATAGCTTTGTACATACCGATTAAATTTGAGATAGAACGGATTGTGATTTCTTAACTACTTTTCGTTTTATAAGATTATACATATACTACATACGCATTCACATCACGCACGTGCGCGCACATACATACATACACGCACACACATCATTATTTGTAGATTATTAATTCATTAAAACCAGTAATATCATTTTAAATTTCTAAGAGAAATGTGGTTTACAAGATCGAATGTCGTGAATGTAACGCTTCCTATGTAGGCCAAATGAAAAGAAAATTAAAAACGAGATTAACAGAACACCACAACCATATACGTAGAGTTACATCCACTCGTTCGGTTATAGTAGAGCATAGAGTGAATTGCAGTCATGACTACGATTGGGAAAATATGAGAATTCTGGATACTGAAAGAAATTATAATAAGCGAATAATGTCGAAGATGCTCCATATAAATCGCTAATCCAATGGTCTCAACAAGCAAACTGACAATGAGGCAAACCATACATAGAAATTCTCAATAAGTTATAATTTGTTTATTTTTACAATTGATCGATATGCTTCTGTTCTCATGACACATCTCTTAGTGTTTCAACGGTTATTCTGTGACCAACATTGTAACTACATGACTCTCTTTTATAGTTAAATTATTTTTAATCTTATTTTGACAACTGTGAATATTAAATTATTTAATTGTATTGATGATGTTTGGATCCACGTGCGATCATTGTTGGAAGAGGGATGAGTTATGCCATCATATATATATATATATATATATATATATATATAACTCGAGCTATCAATTACAACAATAATTTTAAATAGATGGAGATTTAATTTATGTTTTATATATATAATAAATCTCCATCTATTTAAAATTATATTCCACCACTTAGCTTTGCAACTAGTTGGCACAACATTAGACTATGTTGATGATGCTTGTTTCTCATTGCACTTCCACTGCGACTGCATAATTGGAGGTCGGAACTGCGATTTTGTACATAGTTCGACACAATTTAAAATATTGCGTACGATAAGCGGTAATTGTTATTGCTGAAGATGACTCAATACATGAGCCGAAACGTACAAATTTAATTTGTTATTCATATTTAATTATTGCACAACATAGTGCAGACTCCTAACGCCCAGTTGAATTTCAATGCAATATATATTTGGTAAAAAAGTTATGAAAAAAGTATTTTTAGGCACATAAATACAAAAGTGTGTAAAAATATTACAAAAAGTACAAAAACATATAAACATTGATTTTATTCTAGTCCAGAACATTCGGCGCGGTGCTTATCGCAGATCGGCCTGTGGCACGAAGGCAAATTATACTTCATCTAATTATTCGTGAAAAAGTTATAATTACAACACTAAACAAATTTTATAGTGCGCACAATAATACTTACAATTCAAAATGATGAAATTTACACAAAAACGTGAATAAAAAAGTCGCTTCGGTTTTCGCTTTGCATAACGTAAATGACACATTGGGGTATTTTGTATCTCGCCTTGAAATGCATCGTTCTTGCTCGGCTGCTATATAGAGACTTGCCGCGAACTTTTCAACTGGTAGTTGGATATATAAATTAACGATAGATGAAGCCAGAAGTTCGATTTACAGCGGGGTTATAAAATATATATACGATTGAAAAAGCCTTGGGCCTTTTGGATTCCCAATGGCATTTAAGATATAATACCTAGGATATTTTTTTTATGTAAGTGGACATATAACCTCTGTAGAATACTCCCGTAGTATTAAAAAATGTTATATGATATTCTAGAAATATTATAATAACTTATTTTTTAATAATAGCTGTATACATTCTAGGAATATTTTGCGTTTATAGGGAATGTGCATCTGTATTTTAACTATATAATGCTCAAACTTCTTTTCTTTTATAGTTGAATTTTACTGATTACAGTTGTTCCAAATGTGCTAATAAGATAGTAGATTAGCCACTGATTCAGATTTAGAAAGTGTGTTTATCACACATGGGTTATAGGTACGTCGGACATTCTTTCCTCATCGTTTTTTTTATCTTTGAATATAATCCATTTGCTTATTTTTGCAATGTAATACAAAAATATAAATCAAATTTTGTAACGAAAACGACGCACTTGCTGATACTTTGACCCGAGAAAAAACGCTTTTTGCGCGAATGACTGTTAGACGCATATTAACTGTCCGATTAAAAACCTAATCATCTCTATCGATAGTTGAAGCTTTAAAGTATTCAATCGATGGCAGGTATGCGTCCTTTCGATGCCAGGAAGGTTCTGAAATTTAACGTGAAAGATAATGCTTGAGTCATTTTGACCCAGAAGAACCATGAAAGGTTAAACTGTCTTTAGGATTGTTAATAATTAGACTGGGGATATTTATGCAAAATATTTAACTGTAATATTAACCATCGAACAGTTTTAACAGTCGATCGTTGTTCGTTAAAGAGTTATTAAAAAGTAAAGTAAAAAAGTTGAGATTGCCATCTCAGATGCAATTTATGCAAAATATAATCTTAAGTATTTTGCATAATATCCGCAGTCTATTAATAATTATCACACTTGCACAGTTCTAAATACGTAAAATTTAATATTTTAACTTTAATTTAGAATGAAATTCCTGTATAATTTCTATTTTGATATAACAGGGTATTATTCTTGAAGTATTTATCGAGTTTTTTAATGTCAATTTTTTTGATTATTTTTGAGTAAAAAAAAAATAAGTGTCGCAGCGTTTATCAACATGCGACTTGTGTTATAAATTTGTGAAAATCCGAAAAATTCAGATTGCGTTTTTCAAGGAAAACTTGTCAAGAAAACATTTAGAAAATTTTTTTTCTTTTGCAATAAATAAATCGTTTTGAGACTTCTTCATCTCGAAACATACATGTCATTAATAGTTCTTGTATGCGGAACTAATTATTTAACCATTTAGAAACATTTTAATATTGTTTTTTTTTTATAGGAAATATTATGATGTCGATTCTAATTGTTTGAAAGAAGTTACAAATATATTATACAACAGAACATTTATTTTAAAAAAAAGAAAAGTTGATGAATCTCAAATGCGAATCGTTCAATTTTTCGGATTTTCAAAAATTTATAACTCGAAAATAAAGCCGCATGTTGATAAACGCCGCGACATGTATGTATATTTTTTTGGCCTCAAGAATCATCACTAAAAAAATTGTCATCGAAAAACTTGAATACTTCTAGGATTGTAAGTAAAATTGAATTTTTATGGCGAACAGACCTATGTATTCTGTAATTTATTTTGTACAATGCCATTTATTTGACGATTGTAATTTCACTTGTATCTATTCATTTTAGGTGGGAAACTCCATGGGCTAAAATGTTTCCATTAAGGTTACTTTTACGACTTGGAGCGGAATATCGTTATTATCCTTGCCCATTGGTGTCTGTTCGTTTTCGAAATGCGTTATATTTTGAGATTGGACATACTGTTATGAAAGTATTAGCAGATTTTAGAAATTTCGGATATACTTTGCCAGGAGTGAGGGGCTTAACAATTCACCTTAAAAATCGTACAACGGACGTTATGTTTCCTAAAAATCGATACGACCAAGTCATAAAAGGACTTCATAATTCGAATGATCACGTCTTAGCTTATGCCTCAAATTTTAGTATAACCGCTGATTCACATTTAGTTTGCATACAAACAAGTACTGGTGACGAGAGCAGTTATCAAACGCAAGCGATAAACATTCACAACAAGCCAAGAACAGGTAAGAGGTTTGTAAGCAATTGATATAATGATATCTAAAAAATATAATTTTTCTATTATGTAGTAACTGGCGCCAGTTTCATCGTCATCAATGGTGCTCTAAAATCTTCTATGGGTCTTTCTGCCAAATCTAGTATTGTTGAGGATGGATTAATGGTAGAAATAATGCCAGAAAAAATGGAAGCTTTGAAAGCTGCTCTCAAAAATATGCAAGATTTTTCGATCGGTTGTGGACGCCAAGGAGCATTGGAACCGGACGAAGTTGTAAACATAAAGTGGGTCGATAATGATATGCTGTTTAATCTAGGGTAAATTCTTTCGATAATTTTAATCATTGTTATTATACTTAAGATATCTGCACAAACTTTGTCAATGCTTATTTCTTTCCTCTTTTTTTCCTTGCTTGTTCCTTCCCCCTTTCCTCTCCCCCTCTCCCCCCTCTCTCTCTTGAAAACAAATTTTTGTTACATTACGTCATTTGTTAGTACATATAAGTATATGCATACATTTTTGTACGCACGACCGCACTCATACACATAAGCACATATTAATTATTTCTTTTGTTTTTTTCTATTTCTATCCTTAGATTATTATTATTATTATTATTCTTTATTATTATTTTTATTATTTTAATTTTTAATTTTTTTTCTATTATTTGTAATGTTATATGATACAATTTACAGTATAATAAATCCATGTATAAGTTTTTTTTTACGCCTGAAGGGTGTCTGTTCCAGAGTGTGTAATAAATAGCGATTTCCCTCTCTCCCCCTCTCTTTTTCCCTCTTGTATCTCCTTTTGCTTTCATTTCTTTTCTTTTTCTCTTTCTCATACGCACTTAAGCGTGCGAGAGAATAAATCTTTCAACATGGAATTTATAAATATATTTATGTAATATTAGAATTCTCTTTTTTTTTTCTTATTTCATTATTAAACACATTAAATATAACACTTTTCTTTTGTTGTCAGTGTTAAAAGTCCCATTGATGGACAATTAATGGATGGTATACCATCTATTAGAGTGCATAATGGCATTGATTATAAAGGTGCAACCCGATTTATTCGCTGGACGGAAGTATTTATTATAAAAGTATGTATTTGTGTTACAGAATAGTATTTTGAAAATATTATATATATATGTATATATATATATATATATATATATATATATACACACACACACATACACATACATACACAAGGTATCTGGAATTTAAATGTCAAACTTCGAGAGCGTGTAGGGGATTGATAAACTAAGAAAAAAAATCCTGTAGAGATATGGTCGTTTTTACTTCGTTTTGGAGAAAATTGCAAAAAAGACAAAACGTAGTTGCTTCGTTCTTGCACTGCCTCTAAAGTGTTATCGTCGCTAAAATCGTACACGAAAACAATAATAATAATTCCGTAAATTTCCGTATTTTCAGGTAAAAACTTTTTTATTTGTTTTTGTCTGGGACATTTTTTTACCCGACAGATAAATGCAGCCAGATATGCAGATTTTTTGAAGACCGACTTCTTTGATTATTTAGAAGACACCCATCTGCAGCAACGGATTGAAATGTGGTTTCAACTCGATGGGTGTCCAGCTCATTATGGCAGAACTATTCGAGCTTGGCTAGATAGATATTTTCCACATAGATTGTACTGAATGAAGGAAGGAAAGGATGGAGGAATAGTACCTTGACCACTCCGATCACCTGATCTGACACTATTGGACTTCTTTATGTGGGGGATCCTGAAGCAGGAAGTTTATTCGTCGTCAATCAATTCAAGAGAACAATTAAGAAATTGAATCGAGGCTGTAGTGCACCAAATATCGCCAGATCAGTGTTTAGCTGCAACACGAGCTGTCCGTACTAGATGCATGCATTGTTGCAAGAGGCCAATATTTTGAACAATATCTACATTAAGCGAGTGAATAAATACAACGTGAATAAGTAATGAAAAAATACAAAAATGAATCTTACGTTTTGTCTTTTTTTGCGAGTTTCTTAAAAACGAAGCAAAAACGAATATATCTCTACAGGACTTTTTTCTTAATTTATCGATTCCCTATATGCTCCCGAAGTTTTGATATTTAAATTCCAGACACCCGATATACACTGAAAAAAAATTTGCTAAATTTTTTCAGTGTATAAATTAGATTAGTAAAATACATATGTATATAAATTAGATTAGTAAAATAATATTATTTCAAAAGTCAGATGATCACTCGAGTGGCGTAAATGATCCTGTAGATATAAATAAACTATCTGGCAATATAGCAAAAGCGACATGTGCAGCATTAGTTAAATTGCTGGATCTTCTGGCAACAGCAAGTTTAACAAAGCTCGGTGTGCGGACAACGATTCATCCAGATAACGTAAATATGACTCTTAAGATTCATATAATTCATTTTATTCCATTTAATTAAGATTATATTTAATGTTAAATATATATACATATATATATATATATATATATATATATATACATACACTTAATNAGGTGGGATATGAAGCTGGAAGTGAAGGTACAAAATTACCGCCAATATATATGAAAAGTTTAGACAATGAATTGATTCAAGTTTTACATAAAGCTGTACAAAGCAGTCAGGATGCATATACCGTGCTTGAATTGATATTTTATGTGCTTGAGGATTAAAAGGGATATACATTTCAATTGCTGATGACATTGAAAAATTTTCATTGAACTAGAAAGATGTGCAATTGTGTCGAACATCATGATGCAGTGATTATATAATCTCTATGTTATTTTTTATTGTATATTTTGTTTTATATTATTTCCAATTTGACTATTAAAACTGTGAATGAAATATTTTTAATTTTATTACAAAATATTTAACATGTATAAAACATATTACAAATATGAATTAATAATCGAAAAGGAACAATAGTGATATATAATGATGGTAACTTTATTGATTCAAAAAAAATTTTAACTTACATTTTTTGCTTCTAAGATAATATTATATATAATAAATGATAGTGTAATGCAAATATATATATCATGAGTATGACAAAAATATCTTCTTTATATGTAGATGGAAAAGTTACGGTAATATTGACAATTAATAAGTGGATATAATTAATATTATATTCGTATTATATTAATTAATATTGCATTGTGTGTGTGTGCATGTGCAGGTGCGTACGTGCGTGGGTACGTGCGTCCAAACATGTGTGTGCGAGTGCATATTTGAAATTTTATTAGTCGCAGAAATATATTTCTTGTTTAAATCTCTTGAGTAGTCACTGTGGCCGTGTTGAATCGTGACGTAAGCTAGAAAAAATACATTAATTTTTGTTACATGAGTAAAGACAATTTGGATAAACAATATGAATCTTATTAGATCATACATGTGAGAACACAATCAATAAGAAATAGGAATTACAGGCTCATAACAATTGAAGCTGGATAGAACAATAGAATGAACAATAGAATTGCTTTAAAACACTTGTATAAATGGATCAAAACTGTACTTTCTTTCTGACAGTCATAAATAGTAAAAAGTACGTGAAAATAGGCTGCGTATTGATTAAATGCATTTCACGTCCCTTTTACCACTTTTTATGACTATTTACTGATTATTAGAGAAAACAAGAATAGTTTCGATCCATTTTTACAAGTATTTTAAAGTGATTTCATTATTTCATTGTATAAATGATCTTTATTTACAAACAATATGTAACAAAAGTTAATGTCTCATTTTTCTCTCACGATTCATATCCGCGGCAATCCAGGAATCTTAATTTAGGACGAGTTTTAAATTTATATATAAAAAAAACTTAATTTTTTTACAATTTTCGCAATTTTTCTTCGTTACCTAAGCAGTATACCAATGATAACAGAATATCTAAAATTAATGCATAAAATAACTTTGAAGTAGGTTTTTTTGATAAAGTGTCGCAAATTTGAGATATCTTAGAGTTCACTTAAAATCGCAAATATCTGTATAATTTAGATAAAATATTAAAACGTGCATATTTGGATAAAATATCAAAACTACGTGTATATCTTAATGAAATAGTATGAAGTATATAATGGTAAATCATATAAGAGCTACATCTTCACAAAACGAAAACAAGGTAACGTTATGTTTACTTTTCAAAATTAAATTTATATGCAAGTTTATGCATATATATATCTTTCCAGAATGGCCGTTAATCTATTACTTTTTTGTATCATTACAATCGTAATTTTATAAACTATTATAATCTTGTTTTTTAGAAAAGTCTATGGTAATATTTGTGTGCAGTTAGTTCAAGAAGTGCCTCCGATCTTTATCTGTCACTAATTTATACGTTAAAAGTTACAGTTTGAACACTTTTTTCTCTCATTTTATCGTAAACTACTCTAGAATTTTGCATACGTCAAATTCGGTACTTTAAGTTCATTATATAAAGAAATTAAACATTTCTATGATAACTCGAATTACTAAAGAATCACCTTAAGATATTTTTCTTTTACATAAAACTTTAAGATATTTTATAAAGAACTCTGAAAATATCTTAAAGTTAAGTTTTATGCGTCGATTTTACTCGCTTATTCGGTAATCTTTAGAAATTAATATCTTGTGAATTATTGCGAAAATTGTAAAATAATACAGGACTTTTTGACTCAGCTTAGTCTAACTCAGCTCTAATCTACCTACTCATAAGTAGTGTGTCAAAGAGTTTAGGACATCCTGTATATTTTACAAAATTCATAATAAATAGACATTATTCGCTATTGTAATCAGACTGCTATATGAATACGTAGAATATTTATTGCCAAAGACTTGTGCAGGTATTTTTTATAATCTTTGTTAATATAAATAAATATTTACACTTTTTCGATTGTTTTACGAAGTATAGTCATTTCATATGTAGAAATTTATATTAACCTGCAATATTATCATAAAAATTCTTTATAAACGTTGAGATTTTCTGGTATGTACTAATAATTATTAATAATTAGATTGCAGAAGAATTGCTTAGCAGAAGTACACGCAGAAATACACACAATAGAATGCAAATGTGTATTTGTAAATATTTTTTTCATTGATGTATTTCTTTACTAACAATGTTTTATATAGCAAGTTTTTTTAGTATAAGAATACTTTGTAACATGGTACTATAATTATTATTGTATTTATTCTTATATAAACCTGTTAGCTATATACATGGTATCTCGAAATTCGAAGATAATATTATATCGACAAGGAAACTTCGTAAAAAATTAAATAATAAAAGTGCAAGCCATTTTTTTTCCATAAAGTAATTTCTTACATATAAACGTTTAAAATTTAACTAATCGATTATACAGTCATTTGTCCGTGTGATATACGTGCAATCATATTAGATCGGGTCTGTCCAATTTGAGCTCCAGAACCAAAACGCAAAGCCATCGACGTAAACAAATTTTATGTGAGTAAGATTTTAGGAACTAGAAACTGTTGATAAGCGTCACTTAGATGCGTATCAACACTTTACAGTCTCCAAAATCTTATCCACATTGAATTTTTTTACGTCGATGACTTTGCGTTTTATCAAAAAGTCAATAGTTTACGAGGTATTTAATATTTTATGTCAATATATGTCAGAATAAAGTGTAAAATATCTCGTAAACTAATGGTTTTTTTTATATTATTACCTTAATACTTTTATATGCAGAATAATTAGAGGAATATCAGATTGTGTAAAAAAAAATCATACAATTCCATTTTAAAAAGGGGAGGTAACCTTCATATCTTTTTGATGCCTCTACCTAGAAAAAAACAACATGATACATCCTCCTCGAAACCGTTTTACTTTCGTTTGAAACATTTTTTTGTATCATCAAAAATAAGCGAAATATTCAAGATGTTCGATTCAAATGGACCACCCTGTACATATTTATTCTATTATAAAATAAATAATATATATATATAAAAATCTCAATCTTTTAATATAAGTACATTATATATTCAAGATTATTTACATTATAGAATTATATTGCGATGCATGAACTAATTGTCTAGTAAATATATAAAATATATATTTATCCTATATCTTTGCA
>JAANIC010006517.1:15151-55207 GCA_017607545.1 Acromyrmex charruanus
AGAGAGAGAGAGAGAGAGAGAGACGTGATTTACAAATAAAATCTTAATCCACACTCAACCATACTTTTAATTTATTATACTTATCTAAACCTTGTACTTTGTACAAATTAATTTAGCTTATTAAACCTAATTTAAACTTACTATTGCTGTTCCTTAAGCCTATCGCTAATATGAAAACAAAAAAATTAGATCTGTCTTTTTTCAGCGATACCAAGTCATGTTTTCTTTAAACTTACTTATTTTACATATCACATGACTGCTTCTTATAAATCTTTGTATACTTCGCACTTCCTCTTTGTGCTATCTACTTTTTATTCCTCATACACTTCATCCTACGTTATGATGACATCTAAACCTTTTCCCTTATTCTTCATTCTATTTCTCATCTCTTTATCTTCTTCTATTTTTAATTTCTTTAGAACTTCGCTTTTAACTATATCCAATTCTTCGCTCCATAGCTTCTACTTTTCCTACATTATCTTTTTATCATTACCAGATTTGCAAATTATTCGTTTATTATTTTAACTTTTGAAATTTCATTTTCCTCTTCTATATAATCTGTTCCTATGTCGTAAGATATACATCTACTGTTCTCCTCTATTCAAAACTTATTCTCTTCCTTCATATACCCGTACCTTAGTTAAAGTAACTCCTTGATCCTTTTCCCTAATCCTATTTTAGATTTACTCTTCTTAAATGTCTAGATTCTATTTTTTATTTCTTTCATATCCCTTATTATATTTTGCAAACGTGATCTTGCTATCTTCCCATTGTCTTTAAACGTCTTTTTCCCTTAATTATTTCCGTCTTTAAGTTTCTTCTGTTTTCTACATTTCATATTTCCATTGCGTCATATTTCATCCATTTCTATTATAGAATCTCTCTTTCTATACTGTAGATGTCTTTCCATCTCTTTTTGAAGTTCCTTTTTCAGTCAACAATTCTTAAGATGTTATCTTCATTTGTTCTTAAAACTCTTTATATTTCATGGCTCTTATTCCCCATCTTACTGATCCTATCCTTGTTACATGTAGTTTATCCATACCCAGTTCTCTAGCTGTCACACTTTGACACTTTAAAACTATTGTTTAGTCCACCATCACTATATCAGAACGTCAGAAGTGAGAATACACAATATAAATTCTTGCAAATGATATTTCAATAGAAATATATTTTAATAACAATATTTACTAACACTTACTATCGACAGAATAGACTTATGACTTATACTAAAAACTGTCTTCTTGTTCCGGAGAAAAATTCAATTATATTCATTTCTATATATACCTATATAATTTAATAATTTATCATGGCTGAACATTTTGGCTGGTGCATTTTGTTTTTAATGCATTATCAATTTCCTCCAAATATGTGGTTATTTATAAGTTATAATAAAACCAAAGGAATTTTCAGAAAGGATTTTATTTTACAACTTTCTATTAATTGTATGTGTTGTTCTATTGAATACTATATTTTCATAATAATATATTTTGCAAGAACTTTGTGCATTTCTTTGTAACATTACAATCCGATATAGTAGGAGTGAACAAGAATCATAACGTTATTTATGTTTTTTTTCCTGTGAAACATTTATTAGCTATAAATTATTTAGACTACTTTTTGTTCGGATATTCCTGATCTTTTTGTATTTTTTGTGTTAAAAATAAAAAATCAAAATATGTCAAAATGTGTTGTAATATATTGAACAGTCTTTAATCTTTGTATTAACTATTTATTTACGCATTACTTATCACGCCTGACTCACATTTACTACTTTTCCTTTTCTATTTATTTTGACACTTGAAAAAGTCAAGGGTTCATACATTTGTAATTCTATGTACTGATTTTAGTACGCAGTACTGTTGCCACCAGGATAAGGGGGAGAGGTCATGAAATTACCACACGAGGATATAACTAGAAATACTAAGCTTTAATATCGAAGATTTACATTAAGTAAATTTGCTTGAAACGTTACAAGAAGTAGTCACAAACACGAGCTCTCCTCGAGCGTAGCCCTCTGACTGCTGTGCGCTCCTTGAACCCGCTTTCTTCGTGCGAGGAGAAGAAAATAGAGTCTTTTCTAGTTGATATCTAGTTGGTCCTTTAGTGTAAAGACAGAAAAAAAAGAAAAAACTGCTTTTCGAACATCCTCCCACCTTAAGATGCGTTTTCTCTCGGATTAACTTAACCTGCTTGAGAGAAAAAGTAATTAAACCAAGAGTCAAAACATAGAAAAAAAATAAAATCCCAATCGCTCTGGCTTCTTTATAATATCCGCTCTTTGTTCTTATTGTTAGTTCAGGAGACTTAGATAACTCCTGAAACTTAATGGCTGGTGTGACTAGATCTAGATATCATTTTGAATCATCGTCGTAGAGCTCCACTTCTAAGGGAATGAGTCTTTGTATCGAACGAATCAATTCTCCATCGGCTGTCTGTAGCTTCACGACACGTACTAGGCCATCTTTTCCTGGGAAAAGTTCTTTACTCCTTGCCATAGGCCAGTTAAGGCGTTTTTGTAAATCATTAGCGACAAGCCTACATTACGATACGCCTACTGAGAACGTTGAGGTTGAAGTATATTTTCATTTATTCCGTCGAGACAATTGTTCTAGGTACTGGATACGGAACTGTTTCCTTAATTCTTTTTTTAATCTCTGACGTTAACGTAAACTTTTTAGCTGGATCCTGCCAATCTGATCTAAGTCTGGTATTCCCTCTTCTTGAATTATCTTAAAGAAACATTACAGATGATGATTGCAACTGCTTCCCCAGCTTCCTCGGTCATATACGTAAGTGATCTGCAATTTATTACTGTCTCACAATCACATAAAACTGTATACATCTCCTTGTAATTGAGTGAGGTTCCTAAAGTCCTCTTCAATAGGTCTTTTAAAATGCGCATAAGACGCTCACACCATCCTCTCCATTAGGCTGCTGAAGGTGGGTTGAAATGCCACTCTATTTCGTTAGTAGTTCCGTATTTAGCAATCTTCAGCCAGCTAATTTTTTTTTAAAAGATTCGATGCTCCCACGAAGTTTCTTCCATTATTACTATAAACGATAGATGGTCTCCGACGTGCTATAAATCGCCTGAGGGCTTTTAAAAATCCTTCCGTTGATAACGTGGTAACGAGCTCTATATGTATTGCTCGGTAAATAGCGCACGTGAAAAGACAAATATATGCTTTATGTCCTTCAGATAAAAAGAGCGGTCCTGCAAAATCATCTGTTATTTCAAATGTATTGGCATCTCTTACTCTATTTTCTGGCAAAATTGCAGATGGGGCCTCCACTGTCTTCGCAGAATGTCGGCGGCACGTCTTACACTTGTAAATAACGGAACTGCTCTGCGAGTCTGAATAATCCAGAATTTCTCACGCAGGTTATTCATTGTGATACTTATAGCTGCATTTAACTTTATATGTGTAGAGTAAATAATCTTCTCCGTCAACAAATGTTTAGGATCGAGAATTATTGGATATTTGAAGTTGAAATTATCTTGACGATTAGAAATGATCGTTCTTATATGCAAAAGTTCTTTGTCTTCGAATACGTTCTAATCCTTGTAATCGTGGATCTTTTGCTGCTCTGAATGGCTCTCTTTGTGCTGCGACATAAAAACAATTCTGCTGCGAATCTCTTTGGCAGTTATTTGTTTACTGTTGATTACATAAGTCTTCCTACTATTGTTGAAGAATCTTAATATCCATGCAATTAGATGTAAAACTTTAGCATACGACGAGTATTTCTGTAAGTACCACAGAAATTTTTCTTTTCTAAAATTCTCAATAAAATTACTCAAGACTACATTTTTGTTTTCTTCAATAAGCATCTTCTGCGGTTGCATCGAAGTCTTTCGAAGCTCTGATTGACCAATATTTCGTCGACTTCTTCGTCTTCCATTGGCCATTCTTCAGGAAGTAACTTTAATCAGGATGGGCCTTCCCACCATTTGGATTCAAGAAATTTTTGTGAGTCACAGCCTCGGGAGGGCAGGTCTGCCGGGTTTAATTTTTCTGGTACGTATCTCCAGGAGTTTGGATCTGTGAGTTTTCTTATCTCCTGCACCCGATTCCATACAAAAACCGTTTATTGTTTTTCTCGTCGTATTCAAGACAGAATGGTAGAGTCGCTCCAGAAATCTCTTAATATGCTTATACTCTGTCGCCTTGTCGAAGGAATGCATCAATTTTGCTTCACTGGTGGCGGCAAGTAATTAGAGGCGCGGGATCATTTTTTTTCCTTGTGGCGCTACCCTCGATTTTGCTTCTACTAGATGCACTTTAACATCGAGATTTGATTTTACTCGGATAAATAGAGCAGCAACATAGATTTCCTGACTTGCATCACAAAATGTGGAACGTTATAGAATCTTCGTCTCGCTGCGTGCCAAAAATCCAACGGGTATTCTCAAGATTTGAAGGAGATCCAACTGCTGTATCCACTCGAGAAATTCTTTCTTGTTACCTTGATCAATTTCTGTGTATCAGTCCAATTGTTGATCCCATAAACGTCGCAACATTAATTTTGGTTTGAGTAATATTATCAATTAATAATAATTCAATTATTGAAGTCTGCTTCTTGATCTCATATAAATTCTCTTGACGTAGTTTCTTCATATTCGATTTTAATCTCTTCTCAGCTACTTCTCTGTTGTCCTGGAGTACCGGATGATTCACTTTCCAAGGTAATAGATCCTCATAGCGTCCTTCATTGTTAATCTTGGTTGTATCTCGAAACAAGGCTTTCACTTCCTCTTGACGTGCCTCCTTAGTTTCGCTTTCTATAGGATTTATAATTCCTAGCGTATCTAATTTCCATAGGTCTGACACTTCGGCATTCTCTGTCATCATGGATACAATCAATAAAGTCATATCTTCCTTGCTATTGTCAATTAAATTTTTGCTCATTAAAGTCCAACCAAGTTTCATCTCAATAGCTGTTACATTGTCATCTAACTGAAGGTTCCCGGTGAACAACCTGTCGGCTCCTATTAATATTGTGATAAGTTCACCTTCCCCATTATCGGACAGTTGCACTTTATTCTTTCTAAATGCATCCTTCCACGGTTTACAGTTCGATTTGGGAGGGCTGTGACATATAATTTCTTGTTGAAAAAAATCGATAAAATCGCACTTGTACAAACCATCGAGGTGATCCAAACAAATCCGACATGCTTGATGATTCTGTGGCTTGGTTCTGGCTCCTCCAAACAACAGATATATCACGGTTTGTTCTCCTATGGTTTGTTCTCTTATAACCTAATTCTTCTGCTGCTCGGTTTGAAATATAAGACTTGTGAGAACCAATGTCAATAACAGCTCGTACATTTACCGTACCTGTAGGATCTCGCAATTTAACTTTTAACAAGAGTAGAAATACTTTAGCATTCAAAAATATGTTGGCAAGACCAGTACTTACTTTGTTAAAAGCTGACTCACTTGATTCTTTCTCTGTGCTTTTATCTAATTTTTCGTCGCTGCTGACTAAATTCTTGCATAACAGCAGACAATGTCTTTTTCCACATCAAGAGCATCTTTCTTTACTACGACATTTTGTGTAACTGTGTCCTATTCGCAGACATTTAAAGCAACCATGCTTATTTTTGATCAAAGTGACTCACTGTTCCATAGACATGTTTCTGGCTTTTCTGCAATGTAGACTGTTGTGACTCTCTTCACAAAACAAATTCACATTTCGGTGGGCTTGTTTCCTTCATTGTTAACAATTCGGCTGCTGTGACGATATCCTGATCTCGATCACTTTTTGCTTTCTTCTTATTCTTCGTCGGATTAGTTGTCTCAAAGCATGTCTTGGCCATGTGGATGTTTTTCGCTCTCCACCTCTTTCTCTAAAAATGCCATTAAGTGTATAAGATGATCTTTGGTAATATTCGTGGCTGAAACATCCATTGTAATCATTGTCCGTTGCCAGGTCTGCAGAATTTCTTCCGACAACGAGGATTCGACTAATGGGAACAACATAGCTGCACACATATCTGTTGTTACGCCTCGAGAGCAGGCGTTAGTTACTCGAGCGCCCTCAAATGTGTCTCTAACTTATCGTAGATGGAAATCAGTGAGATATTCTTGCTCTTGTTCAAAACTAATTTTAAAAGTTCTTGCATATAAAATTCTATGAGTCTTTTTTACTAAAACGAGATTTAAGATTCTCTATGGCTAACTTCTCGTAATTATCTGCGGTAGGGGGGAAACTATTGACTACCTTGTATGCTCGCGAATTGACTGTAGATTGCAAAAGATAATGAAATTTGTCTTCCCTTGATAATGTCGCGTCTTCGTGAATCTTTCGGAATGTACTCCAGAATGAGAGTCAGTCTTTAATTTCGCCCCTAAATTTCCTTAACTCAATTTTAGGAAGCTTTAGCGCGCGAATACTTTCCTGAGAAGTTGCTATCGCTGGCTGGAGGATCGGTATCTGCGTCGGCCTTACTTCCATGAGATCACTTAACTCGATCTTTGCCTGGTGATATTTGATCGCATATTCATCTTCAGCGGTTTCCACTTCCTTCGTAAGAGTCTCCTCTTGTTCTCCACTTGTTGAACATCTCATCTTGTATCTTGTGACTTAATTCGCTAAGTTCAATTGCTTTATCTCAAATTAATGCAAACTGCGTCTATAATCTGGTTAGATTCGGACGGCTTCTGTTTCTCAGTTTGAAAAGCGTTATATGCTTTCGTAAACGAGCTGCGTATAACTTTCTGTGATTTCAGTTTATCCATCGTGACCGACAACTTAACCTCTCACGGTCGTTTTCTCTTTACAAAACGGTTAGCAACGATACACGGTTGCCAGAATGTTGTCACCAGGATAAGGGGGGCCGTGAAATTACCACACGAGGATATAATTAGAAATATTAAGCTTTAATATTGAAGATTTACATTAAGTGAACTTGCTCAGAACATTATGAGAAGTAATCACGAACGCGAACTCTGAGCGTAGCCCTCTGACCGTTATGCGCTCCTTGAGCTCGCGACCTTCATGCGCGAAGGAGAAAATAGAGCCTTTTTGGTATCTAGTTGATTCTTTGGTGAAAAGGCGGAAAAAAAACTGCTTTTCGAACAAGTACAATTTGATGACATGGAATTCTCAGTAATTCTTACAATTTGGTTGGAAGAACCAGATTATTGTTTTTGGTCTGAACGAATGAAAAATATCAGAACTGCAATAAGTTAAAGAATTACCCGTACAAGGTAATTAACATAAATATAAATGTAATATTATCAGCAAACAAGGTAAAAGAGTAAAATTAGACTATTGCTAAAGAAAATTTAGAAAAAATTATTAATTGTTATAATATATGAATTATTAATCTTTTGCTTTAATTAATTTTTGTATACATTTTGTGACATTTATAAAAAATTTATTTATTTATAAATTAAATTTTTTAACAAATGATATTTATCCTAAAATTAAAACTTTATTTCTTACTGTCCTATTTTTACAGCATTGATACGTGTTTATGCATATGGATTTACTTTCTAATTATATTAACAAAAATTGTATATTATTTAACTGAAGTCATAATTATTATTTCTTGTTTTTAGTTATTTATGAGTTAACTTGAAGGCTGAAAAAGAGGCTGTTGCTACGTCAGAATCTGAAAATGATCGGGAATTGGGAAAAAGAAAAGTTAAATCTAAGAAATGTAATGATTATGTAATGTCGATTATGTCGGTCCTCCAAAATTGATCTCATACAAGAAATAAAATAACACGGCAGGTAATTTGTATATGTATTATATATTACAATAAATAATACAAAAAGATAAATATAATAGGCTAATGAGAGTCAGCAACGATAAACGGCGTAATTAACTAGTGAACAATCAATACTCAGATATTGGATTGATGTCTTCTTTATTTTGAACGTTTCGACTTTGGAATCTTCCTCAGCAAGAATAATACAAGTATAATTAGCTCACATGTCCATAATGCAAATTGACAAAGATGCAGCGTTGTTAATCTAACATTTTTTTACAAAAACTTATTAAAGTGGTATATGCGTAAACCTCACAAATGACTTACCATCATCGAACATGAAGCCTTGCACTGAAGTTTTGTTGAACATATTAAATTTAAAAAGTAAAATTGTTAAAATCAACTATAACATTTTATAATACACATCCGTGTACGACGACGTATCACTCAGACAGATATGAACTATTCTCGAAGTAAAAGATCACACAGTAAACATTAAGGTAAATTTGCAAATATGACAAACAAAACACATGTACATATTTATTAAATCAAATCGATAAAAACCAAAATAAATTATTGTATAAGAATTAAAAACTGTCGCATATACTTTAATAAGTTTTGTTTGTGTAAAAAAATGTTAGATTAACAACGCTGCATCTTTATCAATTTGCGAGTGGCTTAGGCATTATGGACATGTGAGCTAACTATACTTATATCATTCTTGCTGAGGAGGACTCCAAAATGAGTCGAAACATTCAAAATAAAGAAAATATCAATCCAATATCTGAGTATTGATTGTTCACTAGTTAATTATGCCGTTTATCGTTGCTGACTCTCATTAGCCTATTATATTTATCTTTTTGTATTATTTAAAATTCAAGAGTCCTAATATAATTATTGTTTTTGTGTATTATATATTCATATGTAAATTTTGTAATGACATCTAAGAGTTTATATAAAGTTACAGAATCGGATCTCAGATCCAATATTGTATACTATATATAGTACTCTATATATGATTACAGACAACTACCGATATCGTTAACTAACAACAGTCAATAACAATGACGAAAAAAAGAAAAAGTGCGTCTCTCATTGGCTGTCACTAAGTTAACGATACCGATAGTTATCGATAGCCGTGTACAGAATACAACGATACCTAAAGTACATCACACTGCAATTCATCTTGCGATCTGTAATTACGTTCTACGTCCTGTATATATCGAGCTTCAGGCTCCTGAATAGTCGTTGCGCCAGGTTGGAATCGTGATATCAGAAGCGATAAATGACAAGTTAATTTATGTTACATGTCATTTATAAAGATAATTTGGATAAATGCAAATGACAAGATTGCTTTAAAATACTTGTAAAAATGGACAAAAACTGTGCTTTCCTCTTTTGACAGTCAGTAAATGGTTGTAAAAGCACGTAAAGTAAGCCTCTTTTCGGACAAGAAACATAATTTGACAGCTATTGAAACGAGTGAAAAATACGCTTTTACGTATAAAATTCAAAGATAACTTTAGTTTTCGTCCATTTTTAGGACTTTCATAAATACGAGACGAATCACATTTTCACAATTAAGCATATAATAACGAAATGACACGTAACTCAATGATAATAAGATTCATGGACGAGCGCACGGACGCTCATACTTGTGTATATCGCTTATTCCACCATGTGTGTGGCTATTGGTTACACCAGGCCGCCGCCTAATTCTGTGTCGATCGCCACCGACGCCACCGTCAATGTAAAGTTCTTGGCTCAGGAGTCTTGACAGTAACAAGTTACTTGTTAAAAATGACTTCCAATTTTGGCCTTATTATTATTAAAAATCGTTATTAAATGAATAAAAAATCGTTATTAAGCAAATAAAGTAATGGTGATACATTACTGTCCGTGAAAATTAATAACGTGTTTTGGAAGTGCGCCAAGAAAATAGATTAGAATGATATGTTACATGATTTGTTATGAAACAATGTTATGCTATCAAATTTTGTATCAAATTCAATAAAAATACTACATAAAGATTAAAAAGTTAGGAAAAAGATCAAAACTTATCCCATGTATAAGTTTCTTATCCTTCAATAAATTTCTTATGCCATAAACAAAAAGTGCACGGGATTGGACTCGGTCATCATATAAGCCTTTTTTTAACTTTTCAAATGTTTGTGTAACACTTTCATTAAGTTTAATACAAAATTTGATAACGTAACATTGTTCAATATTTGTTTTTTTTTACTACGTTTTCCAAAAAACATTGTCACTAGTTTTGCAATTATTTCTTACACAATTGACGAACAGAAACGCGAAAAATCTCAATGTGTTTGGGATGAATCAGATTGTAAAAAGACCAGATGTAACATTGCGCATAATGATAGCTGAGTATAATTTAGAGTAAATTTTTGATTAGTGGAAAATTTCTAATTGTGATTAAGTATTAGCTTATAAAATTTTCAGCCAATTTCTGATTAGTCAAAGTAATGACGTCATCATTACTTTGAACATCTGCACATCTTTAAATTTAGATTATCTGACCTTCTTAGATCTTGGAACGAATTAAGCTTATGAATAATGAAATAAGTTGTTTCTGTGCTGCTAACATAAGTTTTAAAAAATTGGTTTCAGAACAAACCATACATTACACGTACATACATACATACATACATACACACGCACGCACGCACGCACGCACGCACGCACGCACACATTATACACGAACAGAATTTAATATCAATTTATATTTTTGAAATAGAATTTCTATGAATGAAATATATTTTATAAAATTTTTTGGCAGGTATTGATGAAAATGTGACAAGCAATTCATTGGCGAAGCCATTGGCAGATCCATTGGCAATTTCATTGACAGAAACAAAAATGGAATGTAATGCGGAACAGGAATACGGTAATAAAAAAATTCTTTTAATAAAAAATCTATATTTGTATTCATTTCATTTATATTCTAGAAAATGCTGTTTTAACTGATGTCATCAACAATGCAGATATAATAATTGAAGAGACAAATGATTTCACTAGGATAATAAATGATATGAAAAAAGTTATAATCGATATTCTGAAATAGAAAGTTTGAAAAACAAACAGGAGCGTTTTCATTGATTTAGGAAACTGTTAATCTCAATTTGGCTAAAATAAATAGTGGACAATATTTGAGGGAAGTTATTATAATGAAACATAATAAAATTGGTATCTTCCACTAACTTCAATTGAAAATTTCCTCGAGTTCGAGAATATATTGAATAACTTGGTTTGATGCAAGTCGTGAGTAAATCTATCCAATATCATTTATTACATAATTACAGATTTATTATTTTAATATTTTTTTTGATAATAAGAGAACAATATAATTATTGTATATATTAACAAACAATTCGATATTCAATTATATTCTTATAAGTAGAGTAATGTGTAATCGTAGCCAATTTGAGCCAGCACAAGATACAGGTGCGAATTACAAATCATTTAATTAGAAGATGCATAAACGTTCCGATCACTAATTCAGATCTTCATCAGTACAATTAAGTCGGATATCAATAAAAATGGAGTAATAACTAACGTGTGCTGATGAGACATGTCTTATTCACATGGATGCAGTTAAATGTGATACATCCGATGTGTTTCTCGAATATCAAATTTCCCTATTCGCTAAACAAACGATGTATTATCGCAACAGAAGTTTTTAACATAAGAAATATAGTAATGTGTATAAACTGAGTATAACTTATGTGATCACTGTGTTTAAAGAACCATATGCCACATGACAGTTCGATGAATTCGTTAGTGTCACACATTTGACTGCAATCGAATGAGAATAATAAGTTCTACATCAAGATTCGAGCTGTTATTATAAGGAATGCAGACATTTTCTATAATTTGTACAGCGATCTTTGTGATAAAAGTAAATATCTGAAGAGGACTAAATCCGGTAACCGAAACTTGTAACGTTTTATTTTTAAATTTAAACTGAATTGAAACTGTTTTATTTATTTTTATTTTTCTTTATTTGTAATTTATTCTTTGATTGTGTTACAATTTAAAATGTATTTGACTCTTACTTTGTCTTTTATTTATTGTTATTTATTTTGTATATGAACAGTCCTATCTGTTAAATATTTTTGAGCGCAGGCTATAAAAATGCGTAGAACACATATTTCATATTTCAAGTTTATATCTAAATGCTGCGGTTTTCATGCGGTTAAATGTCTCAAATTATGGATGAAGTATCGCAGAAAAATTATTACGGGTTATTTACATATTAGATTTATTAAACATTGTATTATTAATAAGATTACACCTCAGAATTTAAATACTATTAACAATTGGAACGTTAAGCTATATAACCGCAGATCTAATAAGAAATTTACACATTGTAAAGAATCGACAATTAAGAAAATTTTACACATCGAACTCGACGGCGCATAGAGAAATTCATTATTATAGGAAATTACTTTTTCATGTACTCGTAGTAAGCAACCTAGCTAGCTGTCTCCCGACGAAAATCTGTGACGATTTCCTCAATACACAGGAGAAATCTTGTAAACTCTTTTTTGAGAAAGAAAAAAAGAGATTAGAGTCAAAATTCCTTTGGTTATACAAAAAATAAAAACAAGCCATGGATGTGATTGTACTTATACAATAAATATGATTCCTCTCATAAACCGTCGCGATTCCAACATTCTTAAACACTTCAGTTCCCTCAACACCTAACTTTTTGTAAACTCTTCAACCTTGAATGTTACTAATCCTCCTTCTGTTTCACAAAACAGTATGATAATCTATTTCCATACACCCCAATGCTTTTCCTTCACAAAATTCATCTTCCTTAACCACTGTCAAAGATGGATGGTGAACTTATCTTCCTTTGAACATTCAATGTTTTTTACAATTAGGAGAGAATTTTGCGCTTCCTTTCAATAACAAGAATAAGATTATCTTCAAATACATAAAGAGTGTTGAGAGTAGCACACAAAGAATGCTTATCGATAGGAGAATTGAGGAGATATGAACCATTCTATTCCAATCTTGAATAATATCATCACTTCTCCTATTTTTACATCTCCTACTGATAAACAACTATTAAAATTGGAATCTGACACATGTAAATTCATAACGGCGCATCCTAATATTAATTTCACACACATTGATAAAGGTATCGCCATGAACAAAGACACATATTACATATACATAAATAAAATGACCACATTATTAGGAAACTCAGACACATATGTATCCATTAAGAAAGATTCTACCAAAAAATTTATGACAGCTCTAAGGTCTATGCTTACTAGATGGAAAACGAAAGAATATATCAAGGATTCTAAGCATAGAATGTTATATTGTAGTGACGAATTGCTTCCGAGAATCTATGGATTGCCGAAAATTCACAAACCGGTTCTTTCAGAATTATTGTTTCTTCGATAGACAGTCCGCTATATGCACTAGCTACATATTTGCATAACATTGTACAAGATAATTTCTAAGGATAGTTATATCAAAAAGCTTTCAGTTAATTGAAGAATTAAAAAGAATACATATTACAGATGAATATAAATTAATTTCCTTGGACGTTATCTCACTTTTTACGAATGTTCCAATAGATATAGCGGTTGATTGTGTGAATGAACAATGGAGTTTCATTTCTAAGGAATGCCTAGGAATGAGTTTCTGGAAACGATACGATTTGTTTTAGATTTCACCTTTTCTTTCATTTGATAACAAAATTTATAAGCAAAGCTTCAGCACTCCCATGGGCTCTCCGTTATCACCTGTAATTGCGGACCTGGTAATGAAGAGATTGGAGATCCCTGGTGTACCTGATATCGTTGAAGGTGAACATTCTGTTTTACTATAGATACGTAGATGACATTTGTACTGTAGTTTCTCCCTCAAAAATTGATATTCTTCTACAACGCTTTAATTCATTTCATGCACGTCTTTAATTTACTATAGAAATAGGGAGAGAAAAATTAGATTTTTTGGATACTGCAATATTTATTAGTAATAATCGATTTGTTTTTGACTATCGTAAACCTACTTTTTCAGAGATTTTTAAATTTCCACTCAAATCATCCAATTGCAAAAGAAAGGCACAATTTTTTCTTTAGTTGACAGATCTTTTTTACTTTATGTTTCACACAAAAAATTTGACACTTATTATTAACATTTTATTAGATAATGATTATCCATTAACTTTTATTTTTGACTCAGTTAATCAACATATAAAAAATTTACTTAAAAATAAACACATAGTACATAAAGATTTGGCTGACAATGTCTGTATGAATGAATCTACATCTTGGCTTACAGTATTTATTCCTTTTCACACAGAGAAATTTAAACAGTTACAACGACATTAGCGTATCTTTTTATAGTTTCCTAATAAAATGAGTAAATATATAAAAGTACAAAAGGATATTTGTCTCTATGCATCTAAGAGCAATGTAGTTTATAAGATTTCATGTAATAATTGTGATACGTCGTACGTTGGACAGACGAGCAGACAATTGAAAACCAGAATTACAGAACATCGTAATTGTAAAATATTAGACATAACACTTCTATCCGTTCTGTCATAACGGAGCACAGGTTGCAGTATGATTATGATTTCCAATGGGACAACGTTAAAATCTTGGATGAAAAGCCTTGCTATATAACGCTTAATTTCTGAGATGTTCAATATTAAAAAGCAGAAAAATAGTCTTAATTTACAAACTGACATTGAAGGTCTCCATAAGACATATATACCTATTGTAAATAAAGTTTGACTCTTCGATACTGACAGTCCGTCTCCTCTCTCAGTCCGTATTGATCCGTATCAGCGAGCGTACATTATAATCGACACACTATGTCCATCTTACTGTATATAACTAGTTCCATTGTTAAATTGTATACATTTTAATTGGTTTTCATACTTGTATGGATATACTTGTTTGAATAATTTAAATATGGCTTTTGGTGAGTTTTTACTTATTAAAATTCCAGTATGTTACTTTAATCTGGTTTAGTACTTAGTAAGAAGACTATTTTTTTTATCGATTTTATCTTTTTTATCGATTAGATTTTTTTCCAAGACATATGTAATACATTTGACTGTCCAATTGTATGCGAATAATGCCGAGTTCGACATCAAGACTCACTCGAGCTGTTATTATAAGGAATAGTGAGTATTTTCGATAATTAATTTGTACAGCGATCTTTGTGATAAATAAATATCTGAAGAAGGCTCCGGTAGCCGAAACTTGTAATGTTTTATTTTTTAATTTAAACTGTTTTATTTATTTTTATTTTTCTTTATTTGTAATTTATTCTATTTAATTGTGTTACAATTTAAAATATGTTTGACTCTTACTTACTTTGCCCTTTATTTATTGTTAAATATCTTAAAACTAAGCATTTCTGAAAGAAATATTTCATACAAAAGTTGTAGAGTTTTATATGACGTATATACATATGCCGATTATTATTCTACTATTACTATGTAATGCCATTTTTTTTAAACCCTACAACTTTCATATGAAACATTTCTGTTAGAAATGCTTATATAATTTTCAAGATATTTGAGGGAATCAGGATTTTCTGTACACGCTGTATATTTATAACACTATATTATGTATAACATTTTTATGAACATTAAAAATTTGTTGAAAAAATATTGAAAATATGTTATTTATAATAGAAATTGAATGTTTCTGACAACTTTAAATATATGTTAGGATAAATATTTTTCTAATGTAGGAAATACGAGTAATTATGAGTTAAGTAATAAATAATCCGACATAAAGCTATTTAAATTTTTTTGAAATCCTTGCAGCAATTCGTCTTAAAGTTAAATTTCAATATTTATTCCTGTTAATTTCAATATTTATTACTGTTCAATATTTATTACTATTTGAAATTACGACAAATTTAAGGAAAATGAAAAATTAAATTTATTTTTTATTTTCTTTCAAAAATAGAATTTATTTTGTATTTTATAAAGACTATTTATTTTAAAAGTAATTTGAGACCAAGACATTTGAAAAATTAAATTTATTTTTTTTTTCAAAAATAGAATTTATTTTGTATTTTACAAAGACTATTTATTTGTAAAATAATTTGAGACCAACAACATTTGAGAATGGAAAGTACAAACTTAAAAAATTTACATAGTTATTGACTACATATTAAGATCGACGTCATATGTATTTGTTAAATTACTTTGTACGTTATTATGACATTTTATTGTACATAACAAGTCTACATGTTACTGGCAGTACCATATAAACATTAAAAAAAAAGAAAAAAATCTTTGATAAACAATTGTTTGACAATTAGCAAGTAACACTACAACAGTAATAGTTGTCTAATAACTAAATATACTAAACTTAACTAATAATAATTATAATAAACTATCCAATAGAAAATCTAAAATCATAGAATAAAATATATTACATATTACATATTAAAACAAAATTAAGTATGGACGGCTTAGTACATTATCTTCTTACGTTTAGAAATTATGAATTAATTGTTAAAGAGGCCGATTTTTGCCCAAAGGTGTTAAGTAAAAGAAATAGTATTTTTTATAGATTTTGATCTCTTGAAAATATATAATAATGTTAATAAGAAGTTCAGAGTGGATAGTGGACACTTCGAAAATTGCGTGAACATGGTATATTTACCTAAATTTCAGTATATTTGCTTAATTTTCGAAGTGTTTCTCAAATGTCCCAACCTTTTTTGTTAACATTATCATATTCAGAAAATCAAAACATCTTTTTCGTTCTTTCGATTACCTTTCCATTAAGTTTATCAACCAAATCATGACTATTTTTTACATAACTAAAATTATTATTATTACAATCGTCGATAATTTCTTTTAAGAAGGTCGCTAGTGGATAAAAAGCGCTGTTAATGCAGCTAACATTAATCTTAGTGGATGATCTTCTTTGTGAATTTTTGGCAGTCCATAAGATCTCGGAAGTTCACCATCAGATACATATAATTTTTTGTATACGTTTGGGTCAATACCCCTTGATTTTCCAATTTTTTAAGTTACTAATCTCAGAAGTTATTTTATTCGTAGGATCTTTCTTTATTAACTTATATGTAGTCTGATCGTTAAGAATATCATACGTCTTTTTCCGATAGTTTTCCCGATTCATAATTACTGTGGTGTTTCCTTTATCCGCTTTCGTGATTAAAATATCTGGATTCTCTGAGATGAATTGTTTAACCTCCCTTACACCTTCATGTATAATCACTATCCCAGGATACTGCTCAATGGGACACTTGGTAAACAGTTCACCCGTGAGCTTATCTTCCAGCTTTATTATGAGCTTTATTATATTGTCGCCTTGCGACATTAATTGTATGCGTCCAGTCCAAGAGGGTTCCTGTAGGTTCCAATCGGGGAAAAATTTAATATTAATAAAAATGACTTTGTTTAGAAATCGGTCTTATGTTCAGAAATTGTACGTTTACATAAATAATTACCTTATACATCATGTGTGGTATATGTTCGACATTCATATCACCTGCGTGTGTGGTATATGTTTGACATTTATATCACCCGCATATTGTGGTATATGTTCGACATTCATATCATCTGCGTGTTGTGGTATATGTTCGACATTCATATCATCTGCATGTGTGGTATATGTTCGACATTCATATCATCTGCATGTTGTGATATATTTATAGATGGAATAGCAACTTGTAATAAAATTCTTCTTGTTGAAGAACCATTGTAATCTTCATTACAAAAATGCTTATAGCAAATTCTTAATTTTTAAAGTTCATTTTCGTTCTTTATTGGTTTCATGTTCAATTTCTGAAACCATTTATTGCAGCATCTTTTAGAAACATATGAGATGGAATGTTTTTTCCCGACAAACATCTCGGGACGCAACATGCTCGCACCATCTTATTAAGTCAATTATTACAATATTAGCAATCGATTGTTTATATATGTACAATCAAAAAATTTGTTCCTTGCACAGTTGCGTTCACTTTTCTATTTTCTCTGTAAGACAATTTGCGTTGAATGTAACACATTTCATATATCCCAAACGATGTACTCAGAATAGTAATATCACTTATTAAATTGTACAATTAATGAATTTTTTAATACATTTTTTTATATCAATAAGCATCTTTTATAAGAATTTCAAATCAGATGTTAATGAAATATAAATTGTGAACTTATTGCAAAAATTTTTAAATAACATAATGACATGTTATTTAAAAATTACATTAACACTCGAATATGTTCAAACATTTAAGACAAATTGTAAACAACATTAATAGACCGTTTCCAACCAAATATAAAATTATTGCGTAGTTTTTTTATTGTATATTCACGTATATTGTTCGTGATCACTTGATGGTGAGAGGAGGGAGGGAGGGAGAGAGGGAGGGAGAGAGAGAGAGAATATTCCTCTTCTACTCGCTTCCTGGAACTTGAGGCAATTACCACTGAATCATTAATGATCACAAAATCTACAAAATTGTGCCGAATCACGCTGAATCGTGAATCGCTGAATCACTGAACATGAACATCCTGTGAATAACGCGTTCATGTTGATTTTAACAGCCATATTGAATATTAGTTCCGCATTTCCGGATGTCATATAGCGGCAGCGCCACTAACGGTGGTTAGCAGTTACTAGTCCTAGCGGCGCGCCGAGAGTGAACGAGACAGCGAGCTTCTGCTCACACTAGTCACTTGTTTCAAGCGATCGAAAATGCTTTCTCGACAATTTCGGTCGCTCGGCGGCCGTGGGCATCAATAAGAGGCGGGGCATCCTAACATATAAGTTTTAATAAATTGTAGTAATAGTACACCTCTCCCCTTAATTTAGAATAGTATAAATCATGTTAACGAGATATTTAATTGTTTACGAATTTTCATGCGCTTTTTATTATATATAGTATACTTCTTCTTCATAAACTCGAGTAGTAAGAATAATTCAGTAGAAGTAGAATTTTATCGAAAAAAAATTATAAACCAGCATTTCTTTTCACGAAAGTTTCGAAAGGCCATCAGAAGAGAAATACGTATGTTTGAGACTCGAAGACTTGTGAAGAAAATATGCGAAAAAATAATCGAATAGTTGCGAAAAGCACGTTTTCCGCTTAAAACGAAAGATACTGATTGTATGAAAAAAAAATCGATATAAAAAATGTAGGTATTCGAAATAACTACAAAATGAGATGTGGAAAATTAAAATCGATCTATTAGTTCAGTAGAAAAAAAATAAAAAACATCAAAAAAGCTCTTTTTTTTACTAGCTCTCTGTTCATTGAGATTTAAACGCAAAGCTTTGAAATTCTCGTAAAATGTAGCCCTCGTAATGACGAACAAATCTAGCCGTGAACAAGCCTGAAATTCATTATTATAATTTTTGCAAAAAGCCATTCACTAAAAACCTGTCTGAGGAAAACTTAACTTCTTCATCTTTGAGCAGTTTCATAGCAATTTACAGGAGTAATTTTTCTTCTTCAAGAATTGCATTACCATTTACACTTAACAATAAAACGATTTTTTGCAATTAAATTATTATAAAACGCCTTTTAAAAGTGGATATTTTTTTCCTTATAAAAAAATGGAAATAATTTTATTAATATGCATTATATCAAATAGTCGTGTGAAGCATTCTACATTTTTCTACAAATTTTAAAAAAAAGATTACTCTCCGATTATTGAGTCGAGATAACAATTTTTTTTTTAAATCACTGTGGCTCTAGTTTTTAAGATTAAGAGTTCTGTCTGGCACCAATTTGTCAAAGAACTGGAATTTGCAGTTAAAAAAATCTCTAATTGTAACCATGAAATTTTTAGTTTAGAAAATTTTTCCTTTTTTGAATTTTTATTTTTTTGGTTTATTACTAAAAAATCATGTTTAAGTATGGAATGTCTGATTAACAAATTTAAGTCACATTAGCTATGTTTTTTTTATTTAATATGCCGTAAAAAATATTCAATTGGACAATTAAATGTACGGGATTTAATTGTCTAATTGAATACTTACATACAGTACAGTAATTGAATACATACAGTACAAAATTATTTTTGTGAATTTAATGGCAGATGCAAATATGTAAATAAATTAATAAGTAATTTGCCAAATTTTAGCGTAATGTGACTTAAATTTGTTAATCAGATACTCCATACTTAAACGTGATTTTTTAGTAATAAACCGAAAAAATAAAAATTCGAGAAACAAAAAACTAAAAATTTTATGGTTAAAATTACTTTGCATGACATTTGGTTAATCTATTTGTTTATATCGTCGAGCTACTCCAGATTTAAAAAAATCAGGTTTCGACGTCAATTTATTGCTAAGAAAATGTAAATTTAGCAAATTTTAATGCACGAAATCAAATACGCGCGAATTGCCGAGCGGATCGATCTTCCCCACTCGCGCTGGCTTCTCTCACTCCGCCCGGCTCACTTTCAACTTTCGCGTTCTTCAACTTTCCAATGGTTTTAAACAAACTTTTTCGGCAGCAAAAAATTCGAAAATTTTTCAACAGCAAATTCAATTCTTCCTTGACAAATTGGTGCTAGACGGATCTCTTAATCTTAAAAACTAGAACCACAATGATTTTTTGAAAAAAAATTGTTATCTCTTGTTATTTCTAATAATCGGAGGATAATCTTTTTTTTTAAAGGACCCCGCAAGAATCTTATGGAAAATGGGTTTCGGTCAAATGCGCTGAAACTCTGCTATTTTTTAGTTTTTATCATGCCGATCAAAAGTCTTCATAGGCCGAAGCCTTGAAAATGTACAGTTTTTTTGCTATGGCATCCTGAATATGAATGATATTGCGTTCATGTACGAGTACATATAAAATGCATCAATTTTCAAAGCCTTTCTGTATGCATTTTTTGTGGTGGGATTCAATTTTGGGACTTCATTATTGGCAGTTACGATGTTGATTATGAATCTGCTCTTCAGGTTATAAAAACTTCAAGATGGTGGATCCAATATGGCGGATGAAATGGTATAAAAATGATGTTCGGTATTTTGAGGATCGCAAAAAAATGGTGAAAATGTGTTCAGACGAAATATATTACACTTCCGCATTAATACTGAGGCCTTATACCTCAAATACTGTTTAAGGTGATATCAATATTGGTACTTTTTGATAATACCGCCGGCGTTAGCGTTACCCGAGATGTACCACGTGGAGGTCGCCTGGTCGAATTTACATCTCTTCGGGGTGCTTGATTAATGTGAGTCCCCTTGCCTCTCACTTGTGTAGGTATGTGTGTGTGTGGGTGTGTGTGCGCGTGTGTATGTATGTGTGTGTGCGTGCGTGTGTGTGCGTGTGCGTGGATATTCAAGCAGGAAAGTGATTCCTTCATTTTTAAAGATCTTCCTACGTAACTTATAGTAAAAAAAAGCTACGTGATAAAACGTATATCTATCTATGAAGCGCTTGAGTGTTTTTGTGATATAATGAGAGCATAATGGTACAATAATGTTGGATTTTTTTATACACTATGATAAATTGAAATTCCTAACACAACAATACGCACACACGCACACACTAACACACACACACACACACGCACACACACGCACGCACACACACATACACACACACGCGCACACACACACACACACACACATACCTACACAAGTGAGAGGCAAGGGGACTCACATTAATCAAGCACCCCGAAGAGATGTAAATTCGACCAGGCGACCTCCACGTGGTACATCTCGGGTAACGCTAACGCCGGCGGTATTATCAAAAAGTACCAATATTGATATCATCTTAAACAGTATTTGAGGTATAAGGCCTCAGTATTAATGCGGAAGTGTAATATATTTCGTCTGAACACATTTTCACCATTTTTTTGCGATTCTCAAAATACCGAACATCATTTTTATACCATTTCATCCGCCATATTGGATCCACCATCTTGAAGTTTTTATAACCTGAAGAGCAGATTCATAATCAACATCGTAACTGCCAATAATGAAGTCCCAAAATTGAATCCCACCACAAAAAATGCATACAGAAAGGCTTTGAAAATTGATGCATTTTATATGTACATGAACGCAATATCATTCATATTCAGGACGCCATAGCAAAAAAACTGTACATTTTCAAGACTTCGGCCTATGAAGACTTTTGATCGGCATGATAAAAACTAAAAAATAGCAGAGTTTCAGCGCATTTGACCGAAACCCATTTTCCATAAGATTCTTGCGGGGTCCTTTGTAGAAAAATGTCAAATGTAGAATGCTTCACACGGCTTTGATATGATGCATATTAATGAAATTATTTCCATTTTTTTATACGGAAAAAAATATCCACTTTTTAAAGGCATTTTGTAATAATTTAACTGCAAAAAATCGTTATTAAGTGTAAATGATAATGCAATTCTTGAAGAAGAAAAATTACTCCTGTAAATGCGATTGCTCAAAGATGAAGAAATTAAGTTTTCCGCAGACAGATTTTTAGTGAACAAATGGAAAAACTTAGACAAATGGAAAACTTTTTGCAAAAACTAATGATCATTTCAGACTTGTTCACGGCTAGATTTGTTCGTCATTATAAGGGCTACATTTTACGAGAATTTCAAAGCTTTGCGTTTAAATCTCAATGAACAGAGAGCGAGTGAAAAAAGGGCGTTTTCGGTGTTTTTTATTTTTTTTTTTCTACTGAACTAATCGATTTTAATATCCTATGTCTCATTTTGTAATTATTTTGAATACCTACATTTTTTATACCGATTTTTTTTTTATACAATCAATATCTTCGTTTTAAGCGAAAAACATTGCTTTTTGCAACTATTCGATTATTTTTTCGCATATTTTCTTCACAAGTCTCGAGTCTCAAACATACGCATTTCTTGTCTGATAACCTTTCGAGATTTTTTTTTAAAAGAAATATGGTTTATATGGTTTATAATTTGTTTCCGGTAAAATTCTATTTTTATTGAACTATTCTTGTTACTCGAGTTTATAAAGAAGAAGTATACTATTAGGTGTACAACTTTGCTTCCGCCATTTTCCTATAGAGGCTTTAGCGGTAAATGGTGGTCGAAATAAATAGATCATAGACATCATACAATAAACTTGGGCATCTGTCGACATAACCCCATAGAAACATTAGATTTGTGTCTACGTCATAAAGTTATTCTCAATTAAAAATGTCAGTTTACGAGCCAAATTCTCGTCATTTGCGGGAGGTTTTAATTTCCTGCTTCAATATGAAGAAATCTGCAGCTGAGACTCATCGAATGCTCTCAAATATTTATGGTGAGGCCGCTATTAGTGAAAGAACATATCGTGAGTGATTTCAACGGTTTAAGAACGGTGATTTTGACGTCGAAGACCGGCATAGCGGTGGAAGAGAGAAGGTTTTCGAAGATGCAGAATTGGAGGCATTACTTGATCAAGACTCGTGTCAAAATCAAAAAGAATTGGCACGATCATTGGGAGTGACTCAACAAGCCGTTTCAAAACGCCTCAAAGTCATGGGAATGATTCAGAAGCAAGGAAATTGGGTGCCGTATGAGTTGAAGCCGAGAGATGTTGAACGGCATTTGTTTGCTTGTGAACAGCTGCTTGAAAGGCAAAGATGGAAGGGATTTCTGCATCGCATTATGACTGGGGACGAAAAATGGGTTCATTACGATAACCCCAAGCGCAGAAAATCATGGGGAGTTCCCGGCCATGCTTCCACGGCCAAACCGAATATTCAAGACTTCAAGGTCATGCTCTGTATTTGGTGGGACCAACTCGGCGTAGTATATTATGAGCTGTTAAAACCGACTGAAACAATCACAGGCGATCAGTATCGAACGCAATTGATGCGTTTGAGCCGAGCATTGAAAGACAAACTTCCGCAATACAACGAGAGACACGATAAAGTGATTTTGCAGCATAACAATGCTCGATCCCATGCGAAAGTGGTAGACATACTTGGAAACCTTGAAATGGGAAGTCCCCACCCGCCGTATTCTCCAGACGTTGCTCGCTCTGACTATCACTTGTTTCGATCGATGGCACACGGCCTGACTGACCAGCACTTCCGGTCTTATGAAGAAGTAAAAAATTGGATCGATTCGTGGATCGCCTCAAAAGATGATCAGTTTTTTCGGGATTCGTACGCTGCCCGAAAGATGGAAGAAAGTAGTGGCCAGCGATGGACAATACTTTGAATCATAAATGTATAACCAGTTTTTTACAATAAAGCCTCGAATTTCGGAAAAAAAACGGCGGATGCAAAGTTGTACACCTAATATATATACGTATAACGCGCATGAAAAATCGTAAATAAATAAATATCTTGTTAACATGATTTATACTATTCTGGATTAAGGATAGGTACACTATTACTATAATTTATTAAAACTTACATGTTATTTAGAATGCCTCCCGCACCGTATGTTCCATTACATTTCTACTATATCTCCTACTCACTCTAGCGAATGGCGGACGAATGGCGGACGAATGGCGGTTTCCGGCTGAATCCGTTCCACTCTCCCTTGATTCTCTCTGGCTATAATAAAATGCAAACAGCCATAAATCGTGCTTTGGCTAATTATAAACAAATGTCAGAGGCGTTCATCGTGAGTTGACTATTTTTAATTTACTGTCAGAGGCATTTCGATTATCAAATCTGGTAAAATACGATGCTTGCGGAACTAATTCGTAGAATTTTGCATCTGCAATTGGAGAAATGTGAGTAAATGCGTTGTCATGATGGAACCAAAAGTTGGTTGTTTGACACGAAACAAAGAAATTAATGAACACATATATCTGTCTGAAATTTAAATAGTAATCCTGTGAAGGATAAAACTTTTTTCTAAAATTAAAGCAGCTTGATATTTGTAGGGTCATTTTTGTATCAGACCGAGAACTTTTCGAACTTATATCTTCGTATAAGTCAATATATCAATAATTTTCTGTGTATTAGTATAACTTTTATCTCTTTTTATTAGATAGCAAAAAGAGTTATATCGTGTATATGTACACGCACTGACAAGAATGGTGTCCCCTGGCGTTCAACGCGCGCCGCTACACTCGTGCACCGAAGTGCATACGTACGTATTACTGGAAACACGGTGGAGGCGAGAAGAAGCGCGAAGGGAGAAAGTAATGGGGGGCGCTCCGATATTCTGTCCTTAACACAAGGCGCACGATTGAGAGAGAAAGCGTAATTAGACATGATGCTGACTCGCGGTGTCCTTCCACTGTTTCACACATATGTTACTAGTGCGAGTGAGATATCCCGGTGTCTCTCGCTCGCCAATATTCATAATAATACTTTTATTATGCACAAAATGTTGTAATTATGCACAAAAATTTTACGTGTGTACAATGTCGTATTAATTTATTGATAATATATTTTGTCCTAACCTGTCATTGGACGTAAAGAAAAAGTACTAATAAGTAATACGGCTTTGTATTGATATAACTGTTAGTTAAAAGTCTGTACTTTATGTATTACAACTTTTTAGTATTGGTGATATGTATATTGGAACGCGGCCTCTACATTATGTACATAGTATAATTATATTTCTAAAGCCACAAATGTAAGATTAACTTTAATCATCTTTTTTCAATCCTAAAATTGAAAAATTTTCCAAAATTACAGTAAAGCTTATATTTGTAGGACCGAATTTAATACATGTTTTCTCTGAGCTAAGATGATAATGTAGGAGATGGAATGAAAATATCGATAATTATTGATCCAATTTCCTGCATGATCATGTTAACTCAGAGGGCGTACGCATTATACGTTATAGAGTTCTTTCAATATCTTACTAGAAGAACTCTAATACATTGGAAATGAAAATCTGTAATATCGACTTCAATCAAGTTCGGCCGTCACTCCAACATTCCCTTAAGCCCGTGTTAGACTATGGATTGCAGACGCGGATTGGATTGGGATTGCGGATCGCGGATCCGAATTCAGACAATCAAGACAAGGTAGCTTCGGATCTCGATTGTAGATTGCAGAATAGAAGGCTCTCTATTTTTGTGATCCGTAATTCGTGATTCAAGCTAATAAAACATTGAGTTTTGGTCACGTGACTCGATGAGTGATTTTAAATGGGTGAATAAAAGTATCGTTTGTGTGATCATCTATAGCTCATACAAATGGCTTCAAAAAGCGATCTTTTTACAAAAGACATCGAAAGAACGATGATATAAATCGTGAGACAGTGTCCTTTATTGTGGGACACAACAATAGAGCGATATCGCCGAACAGATTTAAAGCGAACGCATTGGAATCGAATAGCGCAAGCTCTAGGTACCAAATTTACAGATATAATATATATAATTTATTTATTTAACCCAACATTCATTGTGGTATTAAAATGTTGCATGGATATTGAGATGGATCATGACAACCCGAATATTTTTTTGGTCTATTCTCGCAATGCCAACAATGGTTTTAGAAAGTCTTAGCTTCAGCTATAGGGCGGTTAGTTAAAATCTACGAAGTATGTAAGAAAATACAAATGTTTAAAAATATCTCGAGTCATTATGCCACAATGATGCCTGCTTAATCTTTTATCACGTTATTGCTTTGAAACACGAAAATACAAATTAGGTAATATGTAACTTTGAAAAAATTAGAAGTGTGTACATATATATATTGCAAATAATTAGTTAATGAATGAGATTAGTTGAGTTGTTGAGAAGTTGAGTTCTTGTGTTGATGTTAGTAAAAATCATTATTCAATTAATCTTTTTAAAATTTATTATTGCGCGCGCAGGAGATATGGTTTGCAAGCGATTTTAAAATATGGAAAGTATTTTCAGTGCGAATGAAAGAAAGATAAGAAAATCAAAAACTCGTTGGAAAAGGAATAGATGAAATTTATAAATCAAAGTGAGAATATTATGATATGCTCTTATTTTTAAGAAAGACTTATGTATAGAGTGACAGTATTGATAATCTTTCCTTACAAAATCATATTTCTCTATTTAATCAAGACACTGTTAATCATTCACCTGTTCATGCTTGTAACAATGTACAAAATACATTAAGGATTACAAATATATATTCTGATGAAAATATTCAAGTAAGTGTAAAATTTTTATCTTTATGTTATTCTGTTTAGAGATGTTCAGATTTTCTATTATTTCTAATGGAAATTTTCTATATCATTTATTTACGAATTAATCTGTGTTTAATATTATTAATATAAACAAGTTTTAGCATTGTTTTTTATAAATATTTCAATGTATTTCAATTTATTATTTTTAGCAATACGTGATTATTCCACTTGATTTGTTTGACAACAATACAGCAAGTACAAACAGTGATCAAATATCACCTTCTATAGAATCAGAATCATACCTCTCATTAGAGCTCATCCCAGATTCAGCGTCAATTGTAAACTATATCTGCTAGCCAATCACCTAACACGTCTGATAGTCAAAACGAATTGGCAATAAGTAATACATAAGATATTTCACCTCGAGTTATATCTCCCACACTCATATTAGCTGTATTAAATATTAAACGCTCTACTGATAATCCATTGTACGTAAAACGGGAATGTTAAAAAAAATTTTAAACAATGGAAGATGCTGTGAATATCATAAAAAGTATAACCAAAGAAAACCTCCTCCAAACATGAATACATTTGACTGGTGCATACATTGCATCTAGGCTTCGATCAATGACCATTAACGATCGAGAATATTATGAAAAGGAAATCTTAAAGATACTGACTCTGTCAAAATCATAAGTAATAACTTATATCTTATTTATAATAAATAGTATCTTATTAATGCTAATTATAATTACATTGCTATTTTCATTTATTATATTATCAGCGTTTATTATATTGATTTAATATCTATATTAAAATACTGCTTAGTATAATATATTGATATATTATATATATAGATATTTTAATTATATTTAAAAAATTGTTCAAATTTTACAAATTTTTTAAATAGCAGTAATTTGTATTACTTTTAAGTTTGTACTTTGTTCTAATTTTTATATTATATAAACCAGTCAAGGACTTTTAAAAGTTCAATAATATAATATAATCATAAAAAAGCAAATAAGAGTCGATTCTTTAAAATATAAACGTGTAAAAATTATTAATAGGAGTTAAATACATACATAATAGAAAACTGAGATATTACTACGTGTTTCGACTCTTAGATTGAACCATTTTCTTTAGATTGAACAGATATCTTCTTCTTCACATTTAAAATTAGTTATCGTCAGAAAAATATAAAAACTATGATATAATGTGTTCCAATTTATATAGCGATCCTGATGAATAGATAATCCGTTGTATTCATTTAGCCTCATATTTGCACAACATCATGTTCGAAATAATTTTCAAAGCTGATAGTTACATAAAAAATAATTTTCAGCTTGTCAAAAATCTAAAGGGAATAAGAATGGATGATAATTTTAAATTAATCTCACTAGATGTTGTATCTCTTTTCACAAACATTCTATTGGACATGGCTATTGATTGTGTGAATGATAATTGGAATTTTATCTCCAAAAATGTGACTTACTTAAAGCAGAGTTTCTGTCGGCAGATCGGCTCATTCTATATATTTCATATTCGATAATAATACTATTAAACAGAATTTCGGAACACCCATGGAATCTCCGTTGTCACCCATCATTGCAGATCTAATAATGCAAAAATTAAAGAAAACGTCATTGCAAAAATTAAAGAAATCATTGTCTTACAATAGTCGGGTTTTATTCTATTATCGGTATGTGGATCTATTAGCTGCTGTTCCTTCTTTAGAGATTAATTCGTTTTTTGATTGTTTCAATTCTTTTCACTCACGCTTTCAATTCACGTTAGAAGTAGATGATTCTGATTCATTAAACTTCTTTGACGTCACGATTATGATCAAAGAACATTTAACCTTTGATTGGTATCAGAAATCGATTTTTTCGGAAGATTTCTAAATTATTTTTCGAATCATCCAGTCTCCCAAAAAAGAGAGATAATATTTAATTTGATTGATAGAACTCTATTATTGTCTGAATCAGAATTTTATCAAAAAAAAGACATTAATGATCAATATACTAATTGAGAATAATTATCCCCTGAAATTCATTTTTGATACTATCAATGACAGAATCAGAAACATACAGCGTGGAGGAATAGTATATGGCTGTGAAAATAAAAATAAAAATGAAGAATCAAGATTTGCAACATGATAGTGTGTTTATGATACTCTTTATTCCATCGATAACCGATAAATTTAAAAAAATTCATAGAGAGGACATTTAAGTCTCATTACAGTTCTAATAAATTGAGCAAGTTTATTAAAATGCAAAAGGATTCAAAATCAAGCTATTCAAAGTACAATGTAGTATAAAAGATCATGTGCAACGATTGTAATGCCTTGTGTCGGCTAGACAACTTAAAACTAGAATTGCAGAACACCGCAACCATATTCGTTGGAATATGTTTATTCGTTCTGTTATCACTGAACATAGGATGCAAAGAACACATGATTTTGATTGGAATAATATCCATATTAGACAAAAAGCTTGTTACAATAAATGCTTAATTTTCGAGATGTTAAGCATCAAAAAACAGAAAAATAGTCTCAATCTGCAAACAGACATCGAAAATCTTCATAAAGCGTACGATGGCAAGTCAATAAGTTTTTAGAAAAACACAGTAAAACACATTTTTTTTGATCGATTCATTTTTATTTCTCAACATAGTCTCCTTTCAACTCGTTACACTTGATCCAATGATTCTCCAACTTTTTCAAGCCATCCGAATAACATGATTTGTCCAATCCTTCAAAATAAGTCTCTGTTTCGGCGATGAGCTGCTCTCTGGCGAATCTCTTTCCTCCGAACCATTTCTTCAGGTTTGGAAACAGGAAATAATCGCAGGAGGCTAAATCTGGCGAATATGCTGGATGGGGAAGCAATTCGTAGGGGAATTCGTTGAATTTGGCCATCGGGGCACGTGTGAACCCGTGCATTGTCTTGATGGAAGAGCACTTTCTTCTTCGTCAAATGGGGACGTTTTTTCTATAAAATGTTGTTGAAACGGTCCAATAAGGCTGCGTAATAATCGCCATTGATCGTTTGCTTTGACAAAAGGTAATCGATATAAATTATACCGCGTGCATCTCAAAAAACTGTGGCAATCACCTTTCCGGCCAACTTCACGGTCTTCGCCTTCTTCGGAGCTGGTTCATTTGGTGAAGTCCATTGTTTTGATTCCTTCGTCTCGAGTGTGAAGTAATGGATTCACATTTCGTCCACAGTAATGAATCGACGCAGAAATTCATCTGGATTACGTTGAAACATCTCCAAACATTATTTTGAAATCGTCACACGGTCGCGCTTATGGTCCACAGTGAGCAAACGCGGCACTCATCTTGCGGACAGCTTTTTCATATCCAATTGTTCGTGCAAAATTGAAATCGCTGTGCCATGTGATATGTGGCCTCAACAAGCTCGCGTAAGCTTTTACTCGTCGATCAGTCAAAATCGTGGACTTATCGATGATTTCTAGCGTAGCAGCCTCAATTGGACGTCCCGAACGAGGTGCATCACATGTGGATGTACCACATTTAAATTCATTCACCCAATTGTATACAGTCGCAAACTCTGGTGCAGACGATGTGCTATGAACATTATCCAACTCGGCTTTGATTTCTTTCGGCGTTAAATCTTTCATATGTAGATGTTTTTTTATCACTGCACGAAACTCGTTTTTTTCCATTTTGCAAAAAATACAGAGGTTGTTCGCTTTAATCGTCTACAGAAATGAAATCACGCGATGAATTCCGCTCAAAATTTGACAGTAATCAGCTGAAAGATGCTATTTGTCAAAAAGTAATGTGACATGACACTGCAGTGTCTTCTGACAGATTTTCTAAGAACTTATTGACTTGCCCTCGTACTATACAGTGTAGAAAAAGTCCCGGACCCTTTAAATATCTTGAAAAGTAATCATTTTTGAAAAAAATGTTTTATACAAAAGTTGTAGGATTGAAAATGATCTATTGACTGACCTTATCAATTTGACCTTGGATGGCGCCAAGATCAAGTCAAGATCAAATCGATTTTTTAAACGAAACATTCTATTTTTGATTTTAGAATCTAATAGCTAAGGTCGGGAACTTTCCGAAACACTATAATAAAGTCTTTTTTTAATCAGTACTTTTCAAGTTATGAGAGTTGAAAGTTACGGAACCGTCGCGGCATTAGCATTATCTAAGATATTACATAGAGATTGCCCGACTGGATTTATGAGTCGTGTATGTGTCCATGAATGCCTGTATCTCTATCTCCTCCTCTCTTCTACTCTTTCCTTCTCTTCCCCCCCTTTCTCTCCTACACCTTTCCATCTCCTCTCCCTCGTGTCAAGTTCATTTTTTCTGTGACCTGCGATTGAGAAGGTATACTTTTTCGTGATACTCCGTTCTGAGATTACTTATCGCCACATAGTTATCTTTGTTCATAAAGTATTTATTTAAAATATTTTATAATGCTTACTGAACAGGAGTGTATATCCCTTTTAATGATGCGAGAATGGGATGATCGTCTTACGCACATGTGATAGAATTTTTCAATCAAACTTTTAGGAATGAGGACAATAGTATATCTGAATCGACTATTATTCGTACTGTACAACGTTTTGAAGAAATGGGTTTTGTAAAAGACCGTAATAGACAAGGTAGATCAGCAATAGCGACAAATCCTGATAAAAGATTGAATGTTCTACAGTCTTTTATCGAAGATCCGCGCAATTCAATTCGCAAAGTTACACAGCAACACGACATTGATCCTATGTCAGTTCATAAAATTCTAAAAAAGGAGAAATTTCATCCATATAAGATCCATCTGGCGCAGGAACTATGTGAAATTGATTTTGATCGTCGCATTGAATTTTGCCAAAGTATGATGTTAAATATCGATAGAAATCTTTTATTTGTAGTCAACATTATTTTTTCAGATGAAGTTTTTGAGCTAACCGGGAATGTAAATCGACATAATTGCAGATATTAGAGCGATGAAAATCCTCATTGGATCCTCATTGGACGAGGCACATACTCAGAATCAGCAAAAAGTCAATGTATAGGCTCGAATTTTAAATGAAGCCATTATTGGGCCTTTCTTTATTGAAGATAATTTAAACGCTGACAATTACTTAGCCATGCTTCAAGATGAAATAGTTCCGGCATCCGAAGCATCGCTTAAAACTTCAATGATATTTGGTTCCAGCAAAATGGAGCGCCTCACTACGGTTTACGAGTACGCCAATATCTAAATGAAGTTTTTCCGAATAGGTGGATAGGAAGAACGGGTTACATTGAATGGCCAGCACGATCGCCTGATCTAAATCCACTCGACTATTTTTTGTGGATATTTAAAGGGAAAAATTTATAATACTAAAATCGAAATCTTAATGATTTATGCCAACGAATAATAAATGAATTTAGAATCATGCCTCGCGAATTCTGTAGAAATGCAGTCTTAAATTTTTATAATTATCTAGTACATTGTCAGACTGCGGAGGGACATCAATTTGAATATTTGCTATAATATTCTTTTAACCCTAGCTCGCCATACTGAGATATGACGTATCTAATGCGATTTTTTACACTGCAATTCAGACTTTAACTTTTATGATGTAATTTAAGAATAAAATATTTTTTGTTTCATCTTTGTTTATTTGTTCTGGTCTTACTCTAGAGATATCAATTTTGCATGTGATAAGTTAAAAATATGTTTTCTATTCAGAGATATGACTTGACGAAGTTCCAGATCCCGGTGGGGATCTAGCCGAGAAAGTATAATAACTAAAAACTGGTAGGTAAGGCGAGCTGGATTAAAGGAATGACAAATGCTCAAACGAATGACAGTTGATTTAAATATACCATTGTTTTTATTTCTAAAAGATTGATTGAAAAGTCTTGTCACTTGCATATGACCATCTCATCCTCGCATCATTAAAAGGAATATGAGCACCTTAGCTTAAGTAATGCTAATGCCGCGACGGTTTCGTAACTTTCAACTCCCATAACTTGAAAAGTACTGATTAAAAAGAGGTTTTATTATAGTGTTTTGGAAAGCTCCCGTCCTCAACTATTAGATTCTAAAATAAAAAATAGGATATTTCATTTAAAAAAATCGATTTGACCTTGGTAGCGCCATCCAAGGTCAAATTGATAAGATCAGTCAATATATTATCATTTTTAACTCTACAACTTTTGTATAAAACATTTTTCTCAAAAATGATTACTTTTCAACATATTTAAGGGGTCCGGGACTTTTTCTACATCCTGTACTGTATTCTCCTTTATAATTGTAAAACATAGATCCAGATTGTAGTGGAGGATCAATAACACAATGTTTCCCATCCATTGCTCCAATTACATGATGGAAATTCCATTGCTCTCTAAAATCATGGCTAATCACATGCTATTCATCCTGAGTGTGGGGAAAGCTAAGAAACTCTTGTTTAAAACTGTATATATTGCTGTTGTTATTTCTTTATAATTTTTGAAATGATACTTCTACTACGTGAGAGCTAACAATTCTTGACTTTTTCCTTTGGAATGATATCCAAAAAAGATTTAGTTACAAAATATATAACTATTATCAATAGATTGATTCTGTTTTTTATCTGTTGCTAAATGTTGCAAAGTAATCGATAGCCTTCCATCAATGGAATGTTTTTCCGTAAATGAGTATTTTGCTTTTTAATTAGAAGAGTAACTTTTTCCAAAAGAAATTCGAAAGTGTTTGTATCCATTCTGAGGCTAAATAATAAATTTCTTTGAAATAAAAATTTTAAGTTATCGTTTTTAATTGTAAATTATACTTTTTAATTTATAACTAACCTTTTGAACCGATTTGGGGTCTTCCAATGCAAGTTCCAAAAAAAGATTTCGATGTAAACCTTTTTTTTCTTCTTGATACCCATTTAGGAACCCACATTTTCCGCTCACACGATTCATCTTCAGCCATTATTAAAAATAATAGACATGCACACAGTTTCTTTTTCTTTATGTATCAATTAAAACTATAATATATAAATTGAATATATAAACTAATAATTTATAAACTGAACATTGTCATACATAACAAACGAGTAAACATATATAGTAAATTGAATCCGTAATGTGATCGAAGAATCCAAATCCGGCGATCCATAATCCCAATCCGATCCGCAATCCGTAGTGTAACACGGGCTTTAAGTGGACTTAAAAGGGGCGCTGAGTGGCTTGTCCAGTGCAATTGACTTGTGATTTGTGGATCCGGATTCGATCCCGCGATATACGCGATTTTTCGCGTTCACCGTTCGGAGTCAGTGTTAAACTATAGATCTCCTCGAGTATTAACAAACTCTAAGGAATAATAATGCGAACTACTATTAAATGCAAAAACATAAACGAGCCTTTGCTCTAAAGCTAAATTAATACTCATGGTATTCTTTAAAAATGGGATCGGAAAACCAAACCCGGGGAATATATTAAGAAGCTAAGAAGCAGACTTAAGGAGACACGATAAAATTTTGAAAAAAATCGATTTTTTAATTTTGTAATATTTTGAAAGATATACGTATCAAGAATATGCCAAGTTTTAAAGAGATATTTGGAAAATTGATGGAGATATAGCAGTTTTCGTGGAGCAGTTTTTGTACGATGAACTGCTTCTGGCATCGACGAAGAAGCATTTTTAGATACGGAAGAGCTATTATATGGTCCAGGGATTGCTGAATAACTTAACTTTTTAATTAAAAATTTGTGCAGTTAACATATTGTTACGTCCTATAGACGCCACGATTCTTTTCTTTCGAAAGAATCGGCTCCATATCATTATGGTTGGCGTCTATGAGACTCGAGCGGAGTCTTCTGATAACGGTCTGACAGAACTAAAAAGAGGGATCGGACAAGCTCGGCGAAAACTCGTAAACGCCAATCAAAGGAATAACGGAAGGAATAACAACTTTAATGCAGGCCCGAAAGGTGAGATTGCAAAAGACATTATAAATGCACCGAAGTCACGCAATACTAAAAATCCAAGCTTTGTCGTCCCAGACTGACCAACAATTTCATCTTAAAAAAAACAGGCGTCATGTCGTGCTTAAAAAATCAAACGCATGGGATAACTTCCCACGCTAGCGTTATATAAGATCGGACTCGTGACTGACAATGGTTGCCTTGCACGCAAAACTAGTTGTGCACGATAACCATCTGTTTACCTACCCATATTTTCCGCGAGGATATTAGAAATCATCCGTCTGGAGCAGGTTTGCCTCTTTAAAGAAAAACGTAAATCATTTCTTTTCTTCTCGAAACCCCTCTAAACGATGCATATTAGATTAACAATGATAGAACGCTATAAAAATTGTAAATCTCGTGCGACATTGCAATTAACTAACGCATCCTAGACAAAGGGCGCTACTCCTTTTTTCGGGGTATAAATAGAAATGGAAGCGCAGAACATTAGTACGGAAATCAGATTACGAAAAGCCGCGATAGTTCACGCCAGTTCGCGCATACAAAAATTGTGGGCAACAATTATCATTGGATCACCCAGTCACTGGCCACTGGGATTGCCCTCCTGGCACTTTTCCGTGGACAGCGGGCCTCCTCATACACTTCCATCGATCTATCTACCCGAGACGATCTCGTGGACCAAGCAGTTAAATAGTAAGTCGGCCTGCCGTTCCATCCGGTTATACATCGTATAAAGAATCCCGTATAAAAATACGCACGCATACGTATACTCGTATATATATATATATATATATATATATATATACATATATATACATATATACATATATACATATATACATATATATATATATATATATATGTATATATGTATATATGTATATATATATATATATATGTATGTATACACTCATACGCGAGTAACAGGCATACATATATTTTTACCCTTCCGTTCGGTGTAGTACGCACTCATACGTCAATTAAAAAACGGGAAGGAACCTCTTACGTCAGAAGAAGTGGACGGAACTGTCCACATAGTCAAGCCGTGTCGCCACAGTCGACCGACGACAGCTACTTCGAGATTTCGTACTCGCTAGTTTTAAACCAAACACAACCGCTAAACCTCATCTCTTCCCCTGTCATCGATTCCGCTATCTAGGAAATCCTGGACTATTCCCCTCCTCTCGAAGAACGATTCCCTCCCCTGCCTCCTCTCGAAGAATGATTCCCTCTCCCTCCTCTCTTAGATCAACTTCTAACCCCTCCGTATCAACCAGATTCCGTGCAGATCGATTGGGCTTTTTAGACTGTATTCTTCCCCCTCCAATGAAGGGGATAGAATAGTTACAGTCTACATTCCTGGAAATCTCACTCCTTACACCGTTCTATACAAATACCTCATTCCAATGTGCTCCTGCACCACCTGCCTCCAATACTCAATAACTCTATTTCCTCTTCTCATACACATACACACGCACACCCTCATATCTCCATAATTAAATGTCAACTCTTTTACCATAATCAAATCCATTTAATTACACGAATAATGATAAGTTTTTTTATATATAACTATATGTATATATATATTCTATACAACTTTAATTTTTTTTTAAATAAGTGTAAGTCATTATTATAAATGAAGATTGCCAGGTTCTATTTATTTGAATCATCACTCATATTCTTTTCCCCCTAAACACCTCGCACGAGATCCAATTCCGGGTCAAAAGGATTAAATCCCTTGACCCAAAAAGTAGGACCGACGTTCGCACTATCCATCGGAATTTTTTACTATCACTTTTTATTTTTTTATTTCAAATAGCGTATATAATCGGTTCATTGTCAACGAGGCAAAAATAACTGTTCAAGGTTATTCCACAGCAGCCTTAATTCTAGTAATCGAAACAAAAAAATTTTTTTTATTTTAGTACTGATAGAATAAAGATACCATAAAACAACATTACCTGACTTTATTATATATATAAAAAAAATCCTAAGGAACCCCCGATTTTTCAGGCTTTCATCCTGTTCATACCCATTAAACTCGATCGGACAGCCGTTACTGAGATCCGATAATCTCAATCTGGCGCAACTCGCTGGCTCGCATAAAGGAGGCACGGTAGTGTCTCATGCCGTGTCTTAGCGCCGAGACACTACTGTGTCTCCAGATTTGCCATGCTATTTATAATGTAAAGTCTTTATAAGACAAACATGTGACAGTAATTTGACAGTTCTCTATCATAATATTCATAGAATAGACGCAAATATGTATTTTCAGTCATCAACTGGAACCAATAGCTCCAAATCGAATCGGAAAAAGTGTTTTTACATTTTCCATTATTATAGTTCAACACAGGTGAGAGATACGTCAAAATGGTCTGAAGCAAAAATGAAAGGGATTAAATGATCTTTCCAACGACATCTTCGATTGGATTTTATTTATGCCTTATAGAGAGTAAAAACTGCAAATAGGTTCGATTTACCCCACTCTCCCCTATATATTTATATAGAGGAAAGGCCCCTATATATACTATATATATATTATGAGATACCGAGTTTATTTTGAGTAAATGCTAGAAATCTGTGGGCAGAATTTAAAAAAGTAATAGGTCATTTTGAAGGGAATTTAATAAGCTTTAAGATAATGTTATGTCAAATTTAATTCAAATTTTATTTTTTTTTATTTAAATTAAAGAAATGTAAGAAGTGAACAAATCGCAAAGTCAAAAAATTGTGCTCCTAATATGAGATGTCCCGAGAAATCGATAATAAAACGTAAAGTATATCAGTGTATTGCAATTAAAAAACTTTATTTAATATTTCTAAAATACAAATAAACACAGCCAGTATACTATACGTGCAAAACCAGTATGCGATGCATTGTCTCTAGCTGACTTGTCTTCAGGTAGTTGGAACCAAGCATCGGAGAAACAGGCACTCGATGTTTATTTCGATTGTTCTTTTTATTATTGTACAATAACATTTATACTTCAGCAACGATTTTCACATAGGAGCATAAGTTTTTTCATATTAGAAATACTCTGGGTATTTCATATTACGATTTCCATGCCTTACAGTTTTGCGATAATCAAATCTAACTTCTGAATTAAGCAATTCAACATATCACGTATTTTTCTATTAGTACGATTTTACTCTATCACCACATGAAAAATTTACGAGGGCTGGCTATTACATAACGAGACTGCGCGCGCAGAAGGCGTCCTAGAGAGGTAGGGTGGGAAATGAATGCAGCGTTGGATAGCTGGAAGTGTCTACTATTCCAGTACGAAAACACGTTTTTGTCGCTGTAGTAGTATTTTTTCTGTAGAGGTTAGAAACGAACGTGTTTTTTTCTCGTGCCGATAACAATGTGTGACGAAAAACACGAGCAACGGATCAATGTGAAATTTCTCGTTAAATTAAAAAAAACTCCGACTGAGTGCTATAAGTTGTTGAAAGAGGCCTATGGTGAGAATTCTCTATCTCGTGCGCGTGTTTTCGAATAGTATAAACGGTTTTCTGAAGGCCGAGAGAGCACCGAAGATGACCAACGTCCAGGTCGACCTGTCTCTGTTTCAACTCCGCAATCAACGGCATCGTGATGACTGAATGGGTTCCAGAGGGTCAAACTGTAAACCAAACTTACTATTTGACAGTTTTGGCAACACTGCGAGAGCGAGTTCGTAAGAAACGGTCGGAGTTGTGGAAAAACAAGTCGTGGATCTTGCACCAGGACAACGCACCTGCCCATAACGCGCTGTCTGTGAAGCGTTATTTAGCCGCTAGAGGCACTCCAGTGCTCGAACACGCGCCGTACTCGCCTGATTTAGCACCCTGTGACTTTTTTCTGTTTCCGAAGATCAAGTCTGCCTTAAAAGGAACCCGGTTCGAGTCGATGGAAGAGGTGAAGCGAAAATCGGCGGAGTTCCTAAATGCTCTTACAAAAGAAGACTTCCAGCATTGCTTTGACCAATGGAAAAAACGAATGGAACGGTGTGTGGCGAGGGGAGGGGAGTACATTGAAGGGAAGCATTCGATTGTAGAATAATTTTTAAAATAAAACTCTTTTTCATAAGCAGTCTCGTTATTTAATAGCCAGACCTATTGCCAAATATTTACTTATTAAATAATAAACAAGGTTTAAAAGCTGATCTCAACGAAACTTGAAGACATCCAAATTCTAAAATCTTTTTTTGCAACGACTACAGGCACGATCTAATAATGAATTTTCCAAATAAATAATTTTCAATCCAAGAACAATAAATTCACGGTGAAACCAATGGATAGCGTTTATTAGTTTAGCGGAAACGCCGCTATCTTATATTAGGCGTCTATCTCATAATAAGGAGCTTTTCTGTATATATTTGATAATGTAAATTTGATGGTGACACTTTCAATCAGGATTTTTTATCTTTACAACACAAGTATTTTTTTATTAAAAACGCATAATAAATTTTTATAATAATTTATTTGAACAAATATATTCATAGATATTCTCAGTTGCGGGCGTGCGTATATGTTTCTATGTATATATGTCTGTAATTTGTGTATAATTTACTGATTATATAATACAATTATCACAATCTTATTACGCAAATTTTTCTTATTTATTAATTTAATTAGTTCATAAAAAAACAAATATTTGAGAACATATAACGCTTAAGTAAAATGTAAGAAAAATTTTGCTAGAAATTTATCATAAAATTTTAAAGGAAAATATAAAAATAACAAGAATAATGGTGTGAAGCAAATGAAAAAGAATATATATATATATATTAATATATGCTTTACATTGTATATCGGATTCGGGTTTTTACATANGGATCTACATATATAAATAAAGAAAATTCGCATAATATTAATATGTCTAATTCATGTGAATAAAAAATGTACATCACTAGATTAAATTGATCAACAAAAAAAAAGAGTTCGGATGTAAAAAAGTGTAGTTTTAAATAAAAACAATTTTTTCTTTGAAAAAGTCTAAAGATTTTCAAAAGGAGAATTTATGTATCCGTTTAATAAGATTTGTTTTAGTTATCGATATTATTGCGAGAACAAATGAAAAATAGCACGCAATTAAATAAAAGAGAAACAGAACAAAAACAGAAAATAATTCAAAAACACAATAATGTGTGTGGAATTCGTCAAAATAAATTTGGCACTTATTATATAATAATACGCTATAAATTTGTTATCAAATTTTGCTCGCTAACTATATAAATGCACAGTGTACGCAGGTAAGAAAATTTATAGATTTGTAAGAGTAAATGTTTGTTGAAAAAATTTTACACGAATGCAAACAACTATTGAAAAATAATTGAAAATTATATTATATTTTATTTCCTAATTATTTTTTAGTC